>JANHFT010003347.1:110516-131052 GCA_032467955.1 Pseudoxenodon macrops | reverse complement strand
GTCCTGCAGTCGTAAGTGGGAGGAGATGGGTGATAGGAACGATGAGAAGACTAATAGTAACAGTAATGCAGTCTTAGCAAGTAGTTTGACAGTGGTGAGGGGATTATTTGTTTAGCAGAGTGATGGTGTTCGGGGAAAAACTGTTCTTGTGTCTAGTTGTCTTGGTTAGTTTCTTTCTTCATTACAGCAGAGAATTCAGGATAATTGTCAGAAGTCTTCACATTAGATTGGTCACATGGGGAAGACTGGACTAAATCAACATTTTTATCCATCATAATCCCAAGAACCCTCTCTCAGTTAGTGACCCCTTGCTTACAACCTTACAAATGTAAATGTAACATTTTAAAAACCTTCCATATGTAATACTTCACACTAAATTACATTTGTTCACCCTCTAAATGTGAAGACATTCTTTTGTGATTTTCTAGTTTTTTCCCTTGATCCTCAGACAATTTGGTCATTTCCAAAGCATTTGTGAATAAATAGGAGTACTCATTTGATTATAGATCCTTTGATTAACCAACTGCTTACTACCGGTATCCTCCATTATGAGAAACAATTGTCATTATCCTTTTTGAACTGTAGCACTCAAAAGTGGACACAGTATTTACTTGTTGACCAAGAGTGTTTGAATTCATCTGATCATGCAGCCACTGAATCTTAAATCCACTGTTTTAACCACTTGATTATCTCAGTATCAAACATACCCTTTATTTGGTGCCATACTCACTCATTCCCATTTCTTCAGGGACCAACATTAATATTTTCTCAGATCGCCATTTCTAATTTATTTTTATCATTTTTTAAAAAAATTTACTAAGTAGAATTTAATCTGTTGCCATCTGTTTATCGTAAATCCCCAATTTCTTGTTAGTTCTGTCATACGCTATCCTCTATTGTACTTTTTTGCAGTGAAATTTTTTCTTTTAATTTCTATTTAACCCTCTTTGTCATTCAATGGTTCAATAGTTTTGCACATTAAAGGGGAAAAAAAGCAGTTTTTAAATTCAGAATTAAAATTAAAGATAGTATTATCTGGTATGGAAAGAGGAAGAAAAACCATAGAGTAATAGAGAGAGAGAGATCCCATAGTTTACTCCTAATCCCTTACCTATGATTGTTGGCTGAGGAATCATCATTTATAGCTACTATATAATGACTCTAACAAATGATTTTTTAAGGATAAAAGATACAGCAAATCAGATTATATAGGCCTCATCTTGATCAGAAAAGGTGATTAGAAAAGTTTATGAAGACATCTCTCCTATAAAATTCAGTCAACAGTTAATTACAGTTGCTACATTTTATAATCTGACATTGCTGATGGGACCCACCTTTATACTGGATTTCAGTTGTGTTGCTAATCATAGGGTTCTAATGCCACTCTGACACTTAGAATAGAATAGAATAGAATTCTTTATTGGCCAAGTGTGATTGGACACACAAGGAATTTGTCTTTGGTGCATGTGCTCTCAGTGTACATAAAAATACAAGATAGATTTGTCAAGAATGATAAGGTGCAACACGTAATGATACTCATAGGGTACAAATAAGCAAAACTTGCGCATTTTAAAAAGCAACTAGCAATAGAGAATATTTATAGCTCAGGTTTGAAACAAGGGGTCCTTTGTGCTCTCTGAACTTGGTTGTTTTCTTGCAGATGTTTCATTACCAAACCTACCGTAAGTAACATCATCAGTGCACCGTCAGAAAACAACCAAGCTCAAAGAGTGCCAAGGACCCCTCAATTAGCAATTAGTATTATTGATGAAATGTTTGACAATTGTTAAAAGATGGAAGAGGTGGCTTTGTATGTAACCTGTTTTATTTGAGGGAAAATCCATGTAAGGGCCATAACTTTTCAGTTTTCCAAACAAATCTGCTCTAGAGGATTAGGGGACATTTCCTTCGATATGTAGAAGAGCAGAGAAGCTAAGCATAGCTTTCTTTACCTATCTTCTGCCTGGAAAGTGTCAAGAGTGATGGATGGGATGGCATGGGATACCATTACAAATCTATATCCCTTTCATTCTATGGGAAAAAGTGATTGTCGTGTTTTTTCTATTTTCAATTTGGAGAGGATAGCCACAGTATTAAAAAATAAAAGGTTTATCCTTCATGTAATCCGTCTTCATACATTCTAATTTCTGTGACAAACAACTTTTGGGGAGGAGCTATTATTTAATGCAAAAAAAATATATTAAGAAAGGATATAGGATTCCATGTTAAATCTAGTTTAATCTTGAAGCAAATCTGAATTACAAACTCTGCAATTTAATTATGATTCCAAACAAAGAATGACTTCCTCCCCAATGCATAGGGAGTGGCTCTTTTCTGTATTCTATGCAAGATTAATACTTAACAAGTACAATCTTGAATAAGAATTTGCACCCAATGCAAATCTGCCATTAACAAGTGATCTTTCTCCAAAGTAGCTTCCTTTTAAGCAAAAGGGTGGAATAAAATCAATGTATGAATTACTTGCAATTTTAATCTGAGTAACATCATTATAGGTATTAAGTCTTCCTCTTACATTTTTCTGATTAAAAAGAAAAGAAATCATGATACAAATTGTAAGCAAGTTCTTCATTCAGGTAATTGCTGAAATTTTGCAATAACCTTACCAATTAACTAATTTTAGCTAGCTTTCATGCAGCAAACACCATAATAATACAAAGATTTAATGTATATTCCATTCCCAGGGCAAGTTGAATGAATCATAATCTTTCTATCTAATTCTTTACAAAACATACAAAAAGTGCTCTAAAAGAAAGGACAAAGTTTAAGCACTGTGTCTTTAAAAAATTTCACAACTGAAATAGCAATTTCGCTTCCTGCACAAAAATCTAAATTTAAATTATACAAAATCTTCTTGATTTAATTTTTTTGTTTCCAAATTGAATTACTGAATCCCAGTTATCCATATTTGATAGCTAATTATGTTTAGAGAGCCCAAACATACACAATTTGTAAGCAGTAAAACCACTTTTAAACACATCTAAGTTAGGGCAGGATTTATTATCATAATTTCACTGACCTCAATTATCAAATCTACCTTGAACACAAGTGTTACAAAAGAAGTTGGGATAGTAGTTTTTGTTTGCCTGTATTTTCAGACATCAATATTTACATCAAAACTTCTGTTTTATTTTGCTTTACATGATTTCAGTTAAGACAAATTTGATTCCAGGAAGTTCTATGCTGCTGATAACTTGTTTGGGAAGAATAAAAAGGAACACTTAGATTCTTTCCAGAATTTTTAGACACTCCTCACAAAATTATCAACTATGACTAATAGAACAATATAAGTTATCTCAACTTTCCACCAGATATTTAAGCTGGCTTCTGTAGAGGTTTCTCTCTATTTTATCTATAAAACAAGTATGTGAGGTAGACTCACTGTCCAAGAATGACTGTCCTAAATCCCATACTTGTCAGTGTGGTTAGTCCGCAAGACTATTATCCTTCCTAGAGAAACCCATTTTTAATGTGTGGGGAAATTATTTCCTTTAGTAGACCGAACTATAAGTGTTAGGGTTCCTCATCTTATGTAATTTATATGCTTAAATAACAGCTTCTCTTTTTTTTGGGTTAAAACAAGAGTTAAGTATAGGTAAGAATTAGAAAGAACATTTATTTCTATTACATTTCTAAAAATTACAAGTGAAATAGCTTGCATTTGAAGTACAAATTATACCTATTCTTTATATAAAGGAAAACATGCAATTGTTACTTTGACTTTTCCAATTAAAGGGAGAAAAAAACAGTGACTACCAACAGTTAAAAAAACATCTCTAAAGGACATGCTTGACAGCACTGAAGTTCCTCTGCTTCTACAACTCCAATATGCTTTGTTATTCCATTAGTTCTCAAGGCGCCATTTTACACACACTCAATCTTCTGTAATTGGCACCCTCCAGATGTTTTGGGATCCCAAGTATACTTTGCTGTCTGAAAATCTTCATAATTGCCACCCCAACATTTCTGGAGGCACCAACCTGAGGAAATCTAAATTAATGTATTACACGAAGACTACCATGGTAATATGTTAACTTCTGGGTATGTTTTTTCCCCCCTTAACTACAAAAGGCTTGCAAAGCGCTGCAGATCTTCCCCTATTTGGCCACAATTCAATTCCAGCTCAGTTTTTAAAAATAAACAGAGATTACACGCTGATTTGGTATCAAGTTACAACCAGCAAGTCAGGGCAAAGGGATCGTTGCTCTCCCACCCCCTCTGAAAGTACAAAGGCCATTTGCTTCTCCAGCTTTGACCAGAAGGTTAGGATTTATGATGAAGAGCAGAAATACAGTCAAAAGACTCGCCTTCTGTGCACTGAACGATGAGCAAATCTCGTCAAGTTTGAATGAGTAAAAGGTGTGGCAACCAGTTTGATCCAGAGCCTTTCAAACTAGTTTCGATGAATAATTTTCGATTGATGTTGCAATTCGCTTTATTGCATCTTAAAATCCCCCATAGATCTATAACGAAGGCCTGGTTGTCTGCCTGTTAACCCCCTCGATCTCCCCTTGAGTTAACACTTTATTCAAAAACGATTCACTGCCATTCCGAAGAGGATTTAGCCCCTCTTTTGAATGGCACGCCGGGTTTCTGCTCATTACCTGTTTCTCACCGGGCTACTAGTTTTGCATAAAAGCGAGACTGACGGCACCATATACGTAATTTGCAAGGCCTGTATTATATCCTTTTAATGTGAACCGGTGCGACCTTTGCAAACTCTTTTGTCTCCCGGCAAAGTTTCTTCCCGGATACATTTTTCGATTTAATTCCGACCTTTTCACCACACCGACTGAATAAAGCGAGACTTGAGAACCTACACCCTGGAGGTTTAACAATGCACGCCGCTTGCCGCCAAGACTTACTGTAGTCCATGAGGGAGCTGCAGAACCACTTCTCATTGTCGGGTTTATCTTTTTTACAGTCCTTCCACAACCCGGCTTTACGCACGTAGGGGGCTTCGGCCGATTCCAGCCATCCCTTGCTAGCCAAGGCAATGATGCCGAAGATGATGGCTATCCCCAAGAGAAGGGGCAGGAGCCATCTGCACCTCCAGCAGGCCAGGCCGCACCTGAACATTTTGCCCGGATAGATTTCAGGCGAGGAATTGGAGAGAAAACAGGAAGGTGGCTTGGGGTTCCCCTTTAAGGCCAATATCCTCGGGCCGGGCTTTGCTCCTGGGAGTAGGCGGCGGAAAAGGCGCTGCGCTTTTTAAGCGCCGGGCAAGGTTCGAAGGATGGCCCCGCCTAGATTCCGGGCGCGGAGAGCGGCTGTTGCTGCTGGAAGAACCTGTCGAGCGAGAGAGAAACTGATGATAAACAAACCTGGGTTCCAAGCAGCCTCCCAGGCTTTTAACTCTTTCTCCACGGGGAGGTAGCATTGCGTATCCTGAGGTGCGGTTATATCAGGCTGCTGCTAATGAAAGGCGAGCAACCACAACTCCCGACAAATACGCTCGTTAGTGAATGGGTGTCCTGGAATATCCGTAGGTAAAAAGCAGTAAGTAAGGGTAATTAGAAGGAATTTCTAAGGCCACGTGCTTAAAAACGAGTTGTAAATGGTGTTATCTCAGGAATTGCTTTCCAGATGCATTCTTTCTTTTGAATGACAGTTTTTGTTTTCTTAAAGGTTGGTTATTTCAGCCCAAACTTCAAAGTGGAGACGTTCCAAATGGTTTGGAACCAGCAATTTATAACATTCCCAAGACGGAATGCAGGGATTTGCACTCTGGGTTGGACACCACCAGGTTGAGAAGGCTGCTGTTAAGAGAGCTAAATCTACTTTCTTCTTTGGAATGTATAATTTATTTGAATATGTAAAACGTGAAGAGACCTTTCTCTCAATTTTACAACCTGTGGGAAAAAAACCTAAGTTCTCTTTCTCTGTCAGTGATCAAACGCCTTAACAGTTTTCAGGAATCTCTCTTACTGTTTCTGCTCTTTAACCAAAGAATATCATCTAGTCCACTTCATACAGTCTATACCCCTGGTCAAATGGGATACTATCACTTGATATATATCACATCTTAGACTTTTATTCCAGCATGTGAAAAAGAATTAAGTGGCAGACACTCCTCATATATTAAATTTACTGTATGGCCTTATTATTGTTCAATTGACTAGAGTTTTACTCAAGAGGTATACATCTTCTACGGTAGTACAACTGAAATGATCGAGCAGAGATTTTTACCCAATCGAAAAATAAGATCTAATTATATATCATGCAAATAAAGTCAGTACATCATTTGGCTGTGAAATCATAGAATGACATCATTGAAAACTAGAAGTGAAAAATACATATTTTGAAAGTTCCTCAAGTTATTCTTTAAGTTAAAAAGGACCCTGGTTTTAATTATGATGTTGAAGGAAGGGGATAAGCCCTGCTGAACTAGTTTTCTTCTTGTGATCTTTATATAGAAGAAAGCCATTCATAGATTTCTCAGCCTGGGTCTGGTATTTGTTCAGTTATTTATATGACTGATGCATGTATTTATAAGGATTGTCTCAGCAACCGGACAGAATGGCAGAAGTCTAGATTTCGTAGTTGTTTTGGAAAGATCTCTGAAGGAAACAACATCCAATGAGAATCTCAGTTATTTTTTGAAGATCCGTAACTGGAGGATAACTGATTTAATCACGTGCAACCAGTAGCAACTCAAGGGATTCAGTTTGAGACCAATGAAACAGAACGGGCAATGTTTTGCAATGACAACAAAAAACAAAAATTTTCCGAAAGCCAGAATTCTACTTTACATAGACTAGAATTTCAGATTTCAAAAAAATATACTGAGTGTCATCTGAGAATATTTACTGGCATAAATAGTTTAATCTTCAGTCTATGTATTATGAGAAGAATGGGTAGCTTATGTAAGATCACTAACATACTATTATTATAATTGAAAGCTTGGATAAAAGAACTGCATTGGTTTCCTTTGGGCTCCTTAGGTGCACATATTTTTCTAGGTTGCTTTAAGCTATGGAATTTTGCCATGTTCCATAATTCCAATGTCCGACTGACAAAACATGGATGTGCAAAAAATATTGGTGTCATTTTAGCTGGTGGTATCTATGGTGACCTCCTTTACTGGTTCATTGAACTAGTTGTCAGAGCTATATAATGGTTGACCCTTCTAGACATACAAGATAAATTGAGTGTGTGAAGAATACAAGCAAGTAATGCATTCTTATATGTGCACATCCTCGCACATATGTGCTAGTTGTTTCCGACTCAAGGGGGCAGTGCTCATCTCTGTTTCAAAGAGCCAGCACTGTCTGAAGATGTCTCGGTGGTCATGTGGCCAAAGGCGCCTCGAACACTGCTACCTCCCCACCAAAGTGGTCCCTATTTTTCTACTTGCATTTTTACATGCTTTTGAACTGCTAGGTTGGCAGAAGCTGGGACAAATAATGGGAGCTCACTCAGTTATGTGGCACTAGGGATTCACACCGCCAAATTGCCGACCCTTATGATCGACAAGCTCAGTGTCTTAGCCACTGAGCCACTATGTCCCATCTTCAAGAAATACAGTACTGGCAAATTCAGATTTAAGAACTGAATTTAAGAAATAGAATTTTGGATTTTCATAGATGAACTGAAACACAACTATATTTGCAAAAAAGTATACTATACTCTGTAACAGTACAAAAATGTGAGTCTCCAAACAAAATAAAACAATAGTCAGCTATTTACCTGATGGAACATTGAAAGAAGACAAATATTTTACAGGACAGCTTTTGTATTAGTCCTAGCCATAAAAAAAATAGCTTTTTACTGTGTTTAATCTTGGCTTCAGTTGCATAATGAAAAATCATCTAAATTGCTATAACATGTTTTGTATTCATTTGGCTAACTGCCTACCTGCTGTGTAGATTTAAGACTGATTGCATCTTCCTTTATTCCAACCATGTTTGGATTAAGCAAGAATTCTAGTGTTCCAGATAATCTTTAGATAAAAGAAAGTCTGCTCAGTGTTCATGTATTGTTTGTTTGTTTTAACATTTTCAAAAACATTGAAAATATACAAGGAACTCTTGTTGTGGCTAACTCTTCCATAAGGAAAATAGTGGACTGAAGGAATTGCAGAGATAGCACAAGATGATAGAACTCATGATGGAAGCAAGACTTGAGATTCACAACCATCACCAATAGCATCCCTCCTTCTTCTTCAAAAACAGTGTAACAGAAATAATTCCAGTAACAAATTCCTCAAAATGCCCAGGGATAGAAAGCAGACCACAGGTGAGAAGTAATACAAAGAAGCAAACTGCCATTTAAAAAGAATTCTAAATATCTAGGTCATCATTTTTACTTTGACTGGAAGCAGCTTCCCAGAGTGTTGGGGAGCTGTCTAGTACTAGAAAACCTTCAGTATAAAGAACAATTTCTCAAGTTTAAGGAGTATTGTTATGATCACTCCCTCTTGAGCTGCAATAAATGGAGCAATAAAATTACTTATTAGGTACTCCATAGTTACTAGAACTATGCATATATTCAGTTCTACAGGACAACAATCTGTAATGAAGTTCTATGTAATAAAATTACTTCTTAGCAAATTATACAGTACATCATCATTTTAGCACATTGTCTATCCACTGCAGGATGAAGGCCTCTTCTGCATGTTTCCAACCAATACTGTCCTAAGCTTTATTTTGCCAATTGGGCCTGCAATATTTGCTGTTGTTGTCAATCCATCTTGTTTTGGGTCTTTTTTGTGGATGCTTTTTATCAAGTGGAATTCATTCTATGACTGCCTTGGTCCACCTGCCATCAGTTGTTCTTACTATGTAACCAGCTCGTTTCCATTTCAGTTATTTTACTCTTTTGATGATATTGTACACTTTATTTGTTCTCTAATTCATGTTCTATTTTGTGAAGCATGTATATTTCCATGGCTTTTTGCATGATGCATACAGTAGCTTTTGTATCGATTGTGAGGTTAGTATCCATGTTTCATTGACATATGTGAAAACAGGTAGCACACACTGATTGAAAAAAAAACTTCAATACAATACACATTAATTCCAGCCTCAACACAAAAATATTTTGAGGAATCAATTCCTCAAAATATTTCAATGATTTCAATGTCTTATAAAAGGGGATGTTTAGAATATGAGGATAATGTAATGTACAAAACCAATTTTAGTTATAATTAGATGTTTATATTTCTGCAGAATCATTACAATTTTAATATTTTGTTGTTGTTGTTGTAAAACTAAAGCATAACTAACTACATAACTGCATTAATATAACCACCGCACTATTCTTACTTATTTAATTTCTAGACAATAGATATTAATCCTAGGTACATTTGTTAATTTTGGGAAAGTTATATGTAAACCTGTTAGGTACTGCACTGTGTTGGCATCATACTTTTATTTTATTTTATTTACTTATTTTTGTGTTTTTTAATTTCTTAATTTCTCAATAAAATTAATATTAAAATAAGAATTAATTTGATATTAATTTGATATTTTAAAATTATACAAATAACATTATAAAATTTCAAAAGGTGAAAAATTCCAAGATGGAAATTAGTGGTTGTTAATACAGGTGAGGGGGGTTGTGGGGCCGGCCAGCCACATAGTTATGTGTATCTCTTTGTCCCTCATGAAAGGCCACATAGCCAAGTTTTGATCCTTTTTCAGAAGACCAAGAGATTGGGGGCTCTCCTCACCTTTGAGGAAAAGGGGATGGGATCTGTAACATACTTTCTCTGCCTGATCAAGATGGACAGGCTGACATGATAGGGCAAAGCTGGTTCCATAGTGAGCCTGGTTGCACACCATATAGGCTTTATAAATGATAACTAACACCTTGAATTGGAAATGGAAGTAACTAGTACCCAGTGCAGGCCAGAGCACAGGTGTTATACAGTATGTGCCTTTTTTTGGGCACTCAGTATGGCTTGTGTTGCTATGTTTGGCACTATCTGTAGCTCTAATATAGATGTGACAGCATTTGCACTCCACAGTACCTTGTCCACTTCCTCAGGTCCACCAGAATCAAACCATTCCCAGAAAATTAGGTAAGTGCATTCCTTGCACCATATTTGGAATCTAGCTGTGAATGAATCTGAGTGATTTTATTCTCTAAATGACTTGAAAATTGCTCTTCATGGTCCTGGAGATAGATCTCTGGGGCACCCTTCCCAAGAAAGGTTTAGCTAATCCTGAAAAGGGCCACTGAGTAACATTCTGAGGTTGCAAGAAGAGCAGAGAGATATTGACATGTCACTACTCTTATTGCTGCAAGGTAAACTTTAATAATGATGATTGTGTAATAATGATGTGTGTATAGCAACTTTAGTTTTCCTAGTTAGTCAATCTAGAAGATTACTAGGTGTTGTTAATAAGAGTTGATGCTTCTTTAAAATCAAAATCTTAAATTAATCAAGCTGTTGGGAAAATGGGAGCGCCCTATGTTATATTGTCTTACCAACAGCTAGCAGAAAAAAAACATGAACAATAGCTTTCATAGTACCATTTTTTATTTTATAGATACATTTTATAGTACATAATCTAATTCCAATGAAAGTTCTAGTTACACATTTCTTCACTAGTATTTTTTACTGATCCAATAAATCCAATAAATTCTAACGGGAATCTAAAATTGTGTATAGCAATTAGGATAAAAATATTAATGCTACCGAAGGAAGGAAAATTGCAGGAACTTCATAATGGAGTTTGAACCTGAATATGTGTACAATTTTATCACATTAAGAATAATGTCTTATCGAAAGAAGTAGTAGATATGTTAAGCTGACAATGATAACATTGTAAACTAAACATAGTATCTAGTTGTGTTTTTGGACATGCAGAATGCTCTTTAGCCACAAAAAAGCTTCCATGAGCAGATTTATATTTCCTGATATTCTTTTTTCTCTGCAATTTTATGAAGTAGAGTATAAAGATATCTAGAGGGCTACCGAGGAAATAAGCAATTTGCAAAGCATTACCTTCCATCTTTTCACTTATGAAAATCAAAGTTATTTCCACCTGTAAAAGGAAACATATTCATATTATTAAAATATGCTTATATCACTTTATAAGAAAACAAAGGCCTTTAGGGCAGAATATTTTAAAACTTGATGAAGATTTCCAAATTCCATAAGAACAATATGAAGTTAACTAATTATAGCTGTTTATTAATTATTTTATGATATAATAATCTTAATCATTATCTTTATATTTAATTTGTGTGAGTTTATAATTATTCTCTGTATGTAGCCTGAATGAGGATGTGTTTCTTAAATTTGAAACTAAACTTTTAATATAGAGTTCAAAGTCAAGCTGTGAAACTAAACTTTTTAAAAGTAAAAATGATTAGGAGAAACAATTTTAGCTGCCTGGAGGTGATTAGGAAGAGAAAATACAACTAGAGCAAATAGAAAGAAAATCACCATGATTTCCATTAGGAGCAGATTAAAACCTTTCACACTACATTTTTTCCCTATCTCTCTGCCTTTTGCTATATTAACCATTAGACATCCAGCTGTGTCCACATTCTCCTTGAAAATCTGTATGTTGCAGCAAGAACTTTTTAGTGAAGTATGTTTTCAATAAAGTAGGTGTGGCAATGTAAGATAAAAATATGTGTTCATTCATTTATTTAAAAAAATAATTATGCATAGCATCTCATAGTAAAAAATGTCACAATGAGTATTAATTCTACATCATGGACTCTAGTTTTATGAGTAGTTAGATGAGTATGATAGATAGATAGATAGATAGGTAGGTAGGTAGGTAGGTAGGTAGGTAGGTAGGTAGGTAGATAGATAGATAGATAGATAGACTGACTATATAAATATATTGCACATATACTGCTTTTGTATATTTTGTATATACAGTAATACTCAAATGCAGAATTATTATATAAAAATAATATTTGCAAATATCAATAATTTAACTTTATGATTTTTGCCACATTGGAATAAAAAAGAATTTATTTCTACAACTTATCCACCAATTTCATAAAAAGGGGGATCCAGTGGCTCAACAATTAAAGACACTGAGCTTGTCAGCTGGAAAGCTGACTGCTTGGGTTCATAACTTGAGTGCTGCATGACAGGGTGAGCTTCAATGACTTGTCCCAGCTCCTGCCAACCTAACTGTTTGAAAGAATGCAAATGCAAGTAGATAAATAGATACCACTTTGGTGGTAAGGTAACAGCATTTCATGTGCCTTGGAGTATAATCCACATGACCATGGAAGTGTCTTTGGACAAAACAGGTTTTCTCAGCTAAGGAACAAAGATGAACATCACCCTCAAGAGTTGAACACAACTGGATAGGGGAAATCTTTACCTTTACCTGTTAGTAATAAAAATGGATTCTGATAATTCATAAAACAATACATTAATAATAAATAATTCAATACAGGAATCAATTAATTGGTCTTAAATTGATATACACACCAGCAGATCCCAATTTTTCCTATAAAACTTCCAGAAAAGCCAAGGGAGAAGCTGCTTTCTCTATTGTACATCATTGTGATTATCCTTAGTATATACCTTGTCCCGAAACCCATAGAATATTAAAAGTAGTGATTGGAGCCTTACATTTCATTGAAAAAATATGCTAGTAACCAGTGCAATTCTTGTGGCCATTGTATGCATGGTCAGGAAGCATACAAGCATCTACATTGCCGACCAGGTATCTGGGTATTTTTCAAAGATGTTCTCATGTAATGACAATACTCTAATTGAAATATGGCAAGTATATGACATGTCCATCCTCAGAGCTGTTCCAGTTAAAGCGGTAACTGGAATTTTCAGCCAGGAGCTGGACAATGACTGATTTTTCTTCCCCTGATTGAAACCTAAGAGTATGTCTCTTCTGCACAAGCCTAAAGTCCATAGATAATATAAGATACATTTGATTTTTTAATCTTACTTTTGATTGTTGTTTGTGACATACTTCTTTATTTGACATTATTTATTTAGAACATTTATATGACCACCCTCTTAAACAAATAACTCTAAGCAACTAACAACAATATACACACAAAATAATATTATAAACCAATTTAAAGTAAGATAACAAAAAAGTCCCCTCCACCAATTTAAAAAGATTGCTAAATTTTTTCTTCCTCTTGAACAAACTTTATTCCCATAAACAACTTACCAGAAGTTAGTGCATGAACATTAATGATCTTAGCACCTTGCATCATAAGAACTAATATTTAATTGAGAAATAGAAACAAATGGCCAAATGTAGGATTTAGCAACTGCTGCATGTTTAACAAGGTATCTGTTCTACATTGTTAGGAATAATTATGATAATATGTATTTATCACAACAGCAAACTTTACAAAGGGAAAAATTGTCACAACATAGGTCTCTGCAATTGTAATTTGGCAAGCCAAGAGTTCTCTTGGGAAAACCAAGTTTAATAAAACCACAGATGTAAGAGAACTTTTCAATCTCCATTTCTGCTTTCCTATAATAGGTTTATATGGCAAATTAAGCTAGCTTGCTTCTTATACTGACCATGTTTAGAAAATGAACATTGGCTTTACCTGAATATTAGTTTACTAATTATATTACCACACTTTAGAAATGAAATTACATTTACAGGGTGAATGACTCCAGCTGAATTTGATTGCTTGGCTTCATTTTGTTCTTTGTATATAGGTATGATTATACACTCATTTCCATTAAGACATTAAGGGAAAATAACAGATTAATCCCTTGAGAAATCAGCTAAATGATATCTCTAAATTGTATACAGCATTATCCAAATAATTATAACCTTAGAAATTCTGATTAATGATATTTTCACTATTGGCATGAATGTACCTTGGGTCAGTCATAGTCTCTTAGTTCAAATCATCTCATAGGATTGCTCTAGAAAAGAAAACAGTAGACAGGAAAATTTTGTACTTGTCTTGAATTATACAAAATTGAAGTATCGTTATGATTGTTGCACAATCAGCCAAATGTTCAGATGTTTGGCATTTTTGTTTATCTATTGAGTCCCTCTCAAGGACTTGGAATAGGCAGGTGATGTTGTTTGATAGTGTTAAAGATATTGTTGCAAGTTGTAAGCTATCCTAAGTAAAGATATTATTTCAGGCTTTAAGCTGTTCCAAGTAAACTTTAGCAGTTACTGATGGTGATTTTATCAATGCCTAGTGATGCTCCAGATAATTTGCCTGAAGTGCCTATTACAGTTAGTACTATCTTTGCTTTCTTTTTCCACATTAGTTCTATATTACCTGTTCACGACAATATGAAGTCACAGCTGCCATTTGATGTTGACCTTCATACCATTGAATTCTTCCCAAGCACTTAGGATGTCATAATGTATGAGTGTAATACATGTGCACGTCTCTTTTAACAACATTACTCTTTTAACAACATTATCTTCTTTTTCATAGAAATGCTAAATTCTACATAGAAATTAAAAGTTTATTGGCACATTAAAATCTAATGAATTAGTTGTGGCATAAGTTGAAAATCCTTTCAAGAATTTGAAAAACTTCACTGACCCTTGCTTTTCCCTTCTGGAAAAGATGAAAGGTGGGAAAAGGAAAAGAAGACCAATGTTTGAAGATGCTCACAGCAGGAAGCGCCTTCTGTTGTCAGGTTTATTGTCTTCCCTTGCTTTGCTGAACAACAGAAGAAGTGCTGTTTTAAAGGTACTCTCTGGTGAGGAGAACAAAGAGTTGAGGCTTCAAGAAGAGTTCAAGGCCTCACTTGAGATGCTATAGATTCTATGGAGGGTCTGATAAGTACCACTTTTTCTTCTCCTTTGATTCTTCTTCAGCTACATAACCTGGGTAAAAGCTTATTTGCAGAAGAAGGCAGTAATAGGAAATCCTGGTGCTGGCTTTAATTGCTCTATAGTAAGGATGGCAACAGATGATCAGGATACTTCTAAACTATTTGGAAAATCACTTGTAAAAATACATTGTGATCAAAAGAAGAATTATAGAAACTGCATATTCCTAGGAGATTTGGTCTGATGTTCTAAATAATCTAATGTTCTTATGTCAAAGTAAATTGTTTAGCTAGATTCTAAGAACACACACACACACACACAGAGAGAGAAACATGTAATTTATTTTAAAAGTGTAAATTATATTCTACCACCTATGAAATTAGTAAAAAATAACGGTGCTAAATCAAGGCGTAATGAAATATAATTATATTACTAAAATAATGACCCTTGGTATAAGTGAGTGTAAATGTCTTTGTTTTTACTGGTCATTATTTGGATTTGTTAAGGATAAAGTAACTGAATTCAATATTAACCAAATGAAGCCTGTAATATTCAAATCACAGCATCTTTCCTAAATCACATCACCATGCTTCAGGATAAAACAAACCGAACATTCCATAGATCCTAGCAATTGTTGACATGGTGCATGCAGATTACTATTCTTAGTTTAAACCATTTCAAGAAGTGATAAATAGCATATAAAAGTGACTATGCACTCCCTAGAGGTTACATCCGTAAACAAGCTACATTCTAAAGAAGGTCCAAAATGAATCATGGTGTACAATATATTTTGTCAGCTTTTCTTTTTCAATATTTTTCTGATCTAAGAGTTCACATAAAAGCAGGGTTTCGAAGAAAGGCAAGGCTCCTGTTGCTTAAGTATCAAGAGCTGCTTTACAAATCACTATACTGCAAATGAAATGTCATCTTGTTTCCTCACAGGCCAAAAGGTCTTTCAACAAGGACTCAGAATGGTTAAGCTGTCCTCCTCTGAAGAAAGACTTCTAAAGATTTGAACACAACCAATCTAGAATATTTAAATCCAATAAATAATTAAATAAAAAATAATTTGTGCTACATACATTATGACAGTAATTTTAACATTGTGCCCAACATTGGACAAAATTTATTGAAAGGAAAATGGTAAAGGAAGAAAGTTGTTGAAAGGTAGTATTTAGATTATATCCAAGTTCAGTCTGAATAATGTACCAAAGTGATCTGTACTGTCCATATCAGTAACATGTAGTCCTATATATGGCACAGGAACAATTAGGAGTAGTACTTTTGTCCACACTTTTTGTAGTTTATTAAATAGCATTTTGAGTCATAAGTCATGATGGATGGTAGAGGTCGATATCTTCAGATCAATCTGATGGTAAGCATGTTAGAAGAAAATTGTGAATTGTAATAAAAGATACATGTAATTTAGATAGCTATGAATGTATATAAAAGTAGGACTCCAAAGGTTTGTTATAATTGCATGTTATGCTCCAGAGATTACTGATAATGAAAAAAAGCAGAAATGAACTGAAAAAGGGATATAAATAGATCGATGGAAATAAGAAAATGCACAAGAAGCAAAAGAGCCAAGAATTATTTAGAGAATTACTGATAATAGTGAGTATTGACTGATTTTTTATTTAAAAAAAAACAGTTTCAAATCTGTACATCAAGGATAACTTTATCCATATATAAATCTGGCAATGGTATGTGGTGTGTGTGTAATACTGAGAAAATTAGTGAACTTGAAATACTGAGAGAATTAGTGAAGGATAGTAGTATGATAAAGGCTTATGAATTCTTGGTAGTCTTAAGCCTGAGTTTTAGGGGAAAATGAACATAGAAGAAATAAAAAAGATAGATTAATTTTTTAGAATAATGTAAGAGACATAGAGGGGGAAAAATGTAGAAACTGCTTGGAACAGATGAAAGGCATTATGCTCCCCAGGTTATAGCATACGACTGAACCCACCCAATATATATACTGGTATATATAGTGTACACGATATATGTACACTATATAGTATGTGTGTATAGTGTGTGTGTATAGCCCAAATCAACTAACTTAAAAAATGCTTACAAAATCTAGATCCCATTGATTGAAGTTTCAAAGATCTTCACACATGCTGTATTTGCAAAGTTGTGGCTACTGTAGCATTGCCATTGTCAGTCACACTCTCTCTCTATTCTAGGAAACAGACAATGGTAAACATGCCAAAATTTTGCCAAGAAAACTGCAAGGACAAGGAATTAAGATTGACTTGAAAGCTACAAAATAAAGCAGTGCTGTAGTAAATGTGATAGTTCAATCAGGAATTGACACTTGTGAACTTACAGTAGTTACAGGACTAATTTCATCCTACTTTCAAAGGCCTGAGGTTTTCACTGTAGAATTTACAGCAGTCTGTTGCAGCATGAGGAAGACAGTAGAGAAAAGCAGTATTCCAATATATAAAGGGCTGCCACAAAGAAGAGGGGTCCCCCAGAGGTGGGTTCTGAATCTTCCTACTGCCGGTTCACTCAGGGTCGCGCCTTGAGTGTGTGCGCAAAGTGCACAAGCATGCATGCATGCAGCAATAAAAATATGCATATGCAGAAGCAAAATCCAAGATGGCAGCACCCATGGAGACACCGACAGAACCGGCTCCGTGACATCATCACAGAGTTACTACCAGTTCCATAGAACTGGATAGAACTGGTAGGAACCCACCTCTGGGGTCCACCTACTCTCCACAGCACCTGAAGGTAGATAACTGGAAACTAATCAAGGAGGGAACAAAACGAGAGTTTTCCTCACAATTAGGACAATTAATCAGTGAAAAGACTTGCCTCCAAAAGTTATGCTATAGGTTTTCCTGCTTCTGAAAAGAGTATCCCCCACCATTGGAAGAAAGAGGAGAAGGGGAGAAAAGAAATGATCTTTAAAAAATTATTACTCTGGGCTCTGTATCTTTTAATATAATGGACCTTAATGGCCTTATGGCCTCATATAGATTACTCCTAAAGAAATGCTGCAGAGGGCAGCAGGAATGTTGCTACCCTGCACCTGGTATTGTATGCATGTGTCCCATTTTGTTAGAAGGGCAACATACCAGATTCTCACTAGTCATCTCTCTGCCATATTTTTTTAGTAGTAAATGCAATTTCAAGGTAGTTGAAATGCACCAACCCTTTGTGGAATTGTTATTCTGAAAGTAACTAGGGCTTGTTTTCCTGCATTAACTCAAATGACAATTTCTGTTTTTGATTGGACTTTGGTTACTATTATTCTGTTATTATTATGCTATTTTTTCAAACCTCCCCTCTTTCCCCATGAAACAGTTTTATAAATTGAGTTTTTAAAAAGTGAGTGAAGTAGAAATAACGAAAGGCAGTAATTAAAGATTCTCCCAATGGGAAAGGAAATAAATATTGGGGAATTCAGGAAGGCTAATCCAAGGGAAATTTTTCATTCATCTTCCAGCCTGACAGAACTGTCAGTGTTTTTGACCTTGGCTGCAAAAGGCAATCATCCAAGTCAAACAGTTGCTTCGGCAGCTTTACTTTGTAGGAAAGGAGTTGTCAATAAGCTGTCAGGGTATATAGTCCTTACCTACAAACATAGCTGGCTGAAACAAGCCCAGAGAAAAACCCCTGTGTTTGAGTTCCTCTTGGGTGTGACTCTTTTACGGGCAAAAATCAGCTTCACAATTTTGTTAGCGAGCAAGTCAGAGGCTGCATGGCCTGCTCTCTTTGGAGTGTTTTGAAAGGTTAAAAAAAAAGAATCATACCAATTGACATACAGAAAAAAATGCTTCTATGCAAATCTCACCTCCATTTTTTAAATGAATTTATAAATTCATAAATTTGCATTACAAATACATATAATCTATCAACGAAGAAAGAACATACATGCTGTATATTATCATTTGCCTAATAAATCAATGGAAGACCAATATTTTAATATTACCTCTTCCATGCCCTTAAAGCTTCCTTTTCACGTGTATTCCAAAGTCCATAAGTTGATGACCTTTGCTTAATTATAGAGAAGTTAATTTGAGCTACTGATTTTTACCTTTTTATACTTTGTTGAGAAGAAGATACCTCTGTAGGTTAAACAACATGAGTTCAGAGGTGGGTTCTTACCGGTTTGGAACGGTTCTATAGAGTAGGTTGTAAGCTGCTGGTGACGTCACAGAACCAGTTCTGATCTGTGGGTGCCGCCATCTTTTTTGTGGAATTTATTTCGGGGGAAAAATGTTTTTGAATTTTTTCTGTTTTTTCCTTCTGTGCATGCACAGAAGCTGAATTTCCAGAACTGCGCATGCATTGCCATCTTGTTTTTGGCCTCTTTTTTTTTTTGTAATTTGTGGTAATTTTTTTGTACTGTGCATGCGCGCGCGTGTGAAGTACAAACATGGCCACAAGACACAGCCACGCAGCGCGGGAGGCAGCAAACTGGCAGTGAGGTAAGTTAGAACCCACTCCTGCATGAGTTACTTTGGCTTACCATACTGATATGAGCATGCGAAATCAATAAAGCTTAACTTTTAGAAAGACAAATTTATTTTCATGTTTTTTATGTAATTTATTCGTAGCTCTTTGAATACCACACTTCATCAGGTTTCTATAAAGAGCATTTAAAGGATCACAAATTAATTGTTCTTTTTCTAACAAGAAGACCCACATTTTTAAAGTTTGTCTATAAACAAAAAGTACATACTGTAAATAATTGAAGCATCTGAGATTTATATATTTAGTTCAAAAATATTCTCTTTTTTTTTAAAGAAAAAAAGATCACACCTAGAGCTTTTGTGCAGGGTTTCATTAAGCATCCCTACTGATTCTCATAGGATTCTAAGCTTTTATAAATCCTTTGCCTTGAGATTTACCATTTTGCTGTTGTGATTTACCTTCAGCTTCTGCCATTTGTTTATACACTACTAGGCATTCTCTTTGCGTGCTGAGCTCATTCACCATTTTGTTCTTAAGAATTTATTTCCGACAGGCAGGGAAGCACACTGTGAAATCTTTCATGGAGACTTCACATTTGTTCTCCCCTATTTTGTTGTTCTCAGTTTAAAAATTTTTTTAAAAAAAGCAAAGCCATTCACTTTGAGTGGCTGCCAGCTCTATGGTGTGCACAAAACAGCATGGTAGATTCTGCAGTTCTCTCTGAGCTTTCACCTTCTCAGCCACCTCCCAGCTACTGTTCTGTGTGTGGCACAGCAGAGCAGCAGCCCATGATCCTAGTAACTAGCCACGCTCAGCAGGAAGAAGCTGCAGGTCTCTTCCTTCTCTCTTGCTTATATGGCATAATGCTTATATCCAAGAGAGGTGAAGATCTGTATTGCCTCTAGCAACAGCAAAGTGCAAAGTGTAATATGTAGAATATATGCTAGTCACATAGGCTATGAGATATATGTGGCAAGGATGAAAGAGCACTTCTACAGATATAGGTCTTTTTGCTTCAAAGCTAAAAGGGGGAAATCCAAAAATGTTCTGAATGTTTGGTACTGTACAGCTACTTAATCATGACGTCTTGAGTCTCAGCTATCCTTTAGAACTGCCCAAATATTTTCAGCCACATATGTTTTATTAAGAGTATATTAAATCCTGAACAACATTAGGTTCTTTTACCCAAAGGTCTGCAGAGAGCAGTACCTGTTGGAATCAATGACAAAAAGGCTAGGCAAGAACACCTGGGACTACCATTATCTATCAGGCATTTGCAGAATTTTTAAGAACACAAGTCATATTTGTGTTCTTTCTTTCTTTCTTTCTTTCTTTCTTTCTTTCTTTCTTTCTTTCTTTCTTTC
>JANHFT010003347.1:95444-110093 GCA_032467955.1 Pseudoxenodon macrops | reverse complement strand
TCTTCTTCTTCTTCTTCTTCTTCTTCTTCTTCTTCTTCTTCTTCTTCTTCTTCTTCTTCTTCATCTTCTTCTTCTTCTTCTTCCAGAAATTCTGACATATTTTCAAGTATTTCAGAGGGGAAATGGATGAGTACATTCTTCTGCTTCAGAAAGATGCTTAGAATTCAGCAAACTTCCCTGTACAACTTTCATGGGGATTTTGATCTGGCAGGCTTAGTGTATACACATGACAAATGAATAATCCATGGACTTGAAAGTTAGTTTATATTCATTCACATGCTGCACTATACCTACTCAGAAATTTCTAACACAGGCTATTAAGTCATAAACACATTTTTGAAAGAAGCCTTTAAGTGTAAAATTACCTGACATATTCAACTAAATTATAAGACAATAGATAAATCCAAAAAAAGAATAACTGTATTGTGAAGTTTCAGCTCAATCTCATTTCCATAGGTTCTTATAGATTAGAAAATAAAATGAAAGTCTAGATACAGGAGAAAGAATTATATGTATACTTACTGAACTTAAAGCTCTTTTGTGTGTTCCCTTGCAGGCCTATAACTGTTTTATTCCTTTGCATTTGATACATTCTCCTTTGACATTTGAGCAAAGCATATTATCATACATCACTATACTAATATACCTCATCTACTGAATGCAACACCATCAAAAATATTCCACTAGGCTGATGCTGTACACATGCATTTGTCTGCATGATGGGGTGGGGGAGAAAGGGGGAAGGAGAGATAACCTTGAAAAAGGTATGCAGAAATAAGTAAGGGAAAATAAAAGGCATCTCAGTTGGGAGAATAAGAAAGCATTAGAAAGAAACTCAGAATAATACTACTTTATTCTCTTTGGCTTTCAAGACTCACTTGTAAAGAAACAAACTTATAATCCTTTGTTTAATTTACTTGGAAGTGTTGACAGGATATGTGGATATATCTTAATAAAAAATAGATCTAATTATATAGAACACAAGATTGGCTGTGTTCAAAAATATTAAACTCATGAATTGTTTTTATTGAATAAGTTTATTTGGCTGAATTTATACATGACACTATGCTAAGCCTACATATTTTAGCTTTCCTTAAAACGTTAATTGCATAACTGATTCATCTAGTTATCAAGTTTAGAATTATATTTATTGATTAGTGAAAACTTTTTATTATTTTCTACCAGTTTGAGTTACATTTGATGGGACAAAGTTTTAACAATTCAAGTTATTGCCCAGGCAAACCATGTGATTTATTGCTGATCTAAATATCTATACCAAACTACATTCCAAATTTTGAAAATTCCTTTAGGATATTGCCTACATAAGATAACAGTAACTTGCCTTGCCCTCCAATGTTGGTGGAGGTTTTCTCCTTGGTAGTTCTTGATTAGGGTATTGTATTTTACCTACCATATATCAAAAATATATTAGAAACAACCAACAGACTATTACAACCACATAGCTGCACCATAGCACAGAAACCAACTAAAGCGTTCCGAAATAACTTAAGTGAACCAAAAGACGCAGCACCCCAAGAAGGAAAAACAAAACTTATCTACAACATACAGTTCAGATACATACAGTGTTATCTGCAACAGGTCCTCTATGTAGGACAGAATGTAGGCAGAAGATTAACAGAGCACATTTACTGTATGAACATCAATTAGCAGCCAGAAGGAATGTCTTTGGAGATTCTCAGTCATCCCAGGTTGTCCCAAAGGTGATTTTGCAAAAGGCAACTAGACATTCTTTGTCTTTTTTCAAAAGTATTTTGAGCCCCATCCAAGAAACATCCTCAGTTCTGACTGAATGCTAGGGAATAAAATGATTTCTATGTCTTGTAGTCATCTGGTTAAGCATTAAGAACCAAGTGTCTTGGATGAGAAGCAACACATCTTTAAAAAAAAAGAAAGAGCAGTTGCTCTTAAAAAAAAACCATCTTTGGGTACATCCAGAAGGAATGAAAAAACTCCTTAATTTCACAGCACATGGACAGACTCAACCATAGTGTCAACTGGGAAACTATAAGCATTCTAGACCAAGCTACATACAAAATTCTATATATGAATTTTATGTATGTATTTTATTTATCTGAATGATGTTTGGCATTCCGATAAATACATTTGTACACATTTCAACAGACAATAAAAAGTTAAGAAGGAAGCAAGTCAAGTAGTGTTTGTATCATATTCAATGAGCTGGAAGTTGGAATACAAAAAAGTAGGTTAGGTGGGTTTGGAAAGGGATACTATATATGCATCGTTGTATTAGAATGAATATGACAGTCAAAAATAACTGTACAACATGAACACTGTTTAAATAGTATATATGTTATGTGCTTTCATTTTGGTTTTTATAGCAAGTGAAGTGCCAGGACAATCACACTGTATTCAATATATATCTATATGTAAACAATAAAAATATATATTTAAAAAATACAGCAATATTTGTACACCTTTCAACAGACAATAAAACGCTAAGAAGGAAGCAAGTCAAGCAGTGTTTGTATCATATTCTAATACCTAAGAATACAATACAAGGGACTGCCAAGGAAAAAAATCACATCCCCACCAACACTAGCAGGGCAAACTATTGTAATTAAACAGGCAGCAAATTCACTAGCACTGGTGTTATCTAGCAATGTAATGAAACATCTATGGTTCTATGAGCAAATACCTACGGTAAGTTCAGAAAGCATCAGGACTCCATTCTTCCTACATTACTGCTAGAAAAATCACATGTACATGCCCATAAATTATCAGGAATTAAGGTTGCTTTAAAATAGATTTTATGTGGATTTTTGTGAATTCATGAGTTGAAGTTTCTCTGATGAATATGTGTTTTTCAAAATCACTATCTTGCAATAGAACTTCTTCTGTCCAGTACTCAGTTCCATACAAGGTTATGCTAGACACATAGTATTTCATAATCTATATTAAGATAAATGACCCTGAATGGTCACACTTTCACTGCTTTCAATTAGTGCTTCTGTTCCATGTATTATCTGTATCAAAATTGGAGACCATAGTTGCCTGTCGCAGGAAGCAAAAGACAAGTAAATGCACAATTCTCCTTTGTTTCCTTTGCTAGTCTCTCTTTGCTTAGAAGAAAGAATAGCAACACATGTAGAGTTGCTTCATAGAGAAGAGAATCAATGAAAGGATGTCATCCAGTCTAGGAACAAGATGAAGTAATGAATTCTATCTTTTCTATGTTACCAATCAAGAAAATGCAAACAATAAATAGATAAATAACATGTCAGGCATAGGGAACTGGTAATTTCAGGACAAGATGCAGCCCCTGTGTTTCTTTTTAAAGACCTATCTGAATAATAATGTTGAAAATTGACAAAAGTGATTTCCATCATTTTAAGAGAGCAAAAGCACAGAAACTATACTGCTAGCCTTTCAAATTGGCATATCATCATTTAGAAAAGAAACCTTACTCAACTCACAGGGGTCTGCAACCTTAAACACTCAAAGAGCGATTTGGACCTGTTTCACATAGAAAACAAAACACCGGGAGCCACTAAACCTGGGTGGGCGTGTCCAACTCAACATCACTCCAACCCAGTCACATGACCACCACTACCAGCCACACCTATCCAGGTTTTTTCCTGTGGCTCCCTGTTTTTTCTGTGGGAAATGGGTCTTTCCCTCCCTGTCATTTCTGTTTTTCCTCCCCTTCTCCCTCTCTTCTTTCTTTTTCTTACTTTTTTTCTCAGTTCTCTCCCATTTATTTCCCTCTCTCATTCTCTCCATCTTCCCCTTCTCTCTCTCATTTGTTTCTCTATTTTTCCTCTCTCTTTCTTTTTCTCCTTTTCTCTCTCATTTCTTTCTCTCCCATGTTTGTTTTTTCCTTTTCTTTTTCCTCTCCCTCTTTCTTTCTTTCTCTTCCTTCTCTCTCTCATTTGTTTCCCTCTCTTTTAGCTCTCATTCTCTACCACCAGCTCTCATTTCTCTTTCCCTCTTCCTCACCCCCTTATCTCTCTCTCATTTGTTTCTTTCCTCTCTCTCATTTCTCTGTCCCTCTTCCTCTTTTCTCTCTCTCTCATTTGTTTCTCTCTTTCCTCTCCCTCTCTTTCACTCTTCACTTTTGCTCTAAGCCTCTGTCCAGCCATCACCTTGCCATCTCTCTTTCTGCCCACAGCTCTTTTCTCTCTCTCTCATCCTAGTGACCCTTTTTACAATTCCGTGTCCTTTGTAGGCAGCTCAGCGCCAGCCGTGGTCCCCTTTGTGTCAGCTCAGGAAGGGAAGAGCTCTGGCTCTCCAGCGCAGCTAGCTGATCACCTGGGCATGCAATGGCAGCAGTGGGAGGAGGGGTCACCATTACTGCCCCATGATCCCGGCTCAGCAGGGTATCCTGCTTGTGTGTGCATGCATGCGCGAGCATGCAAAAGATAAAGAGATGACAGAGAGAAAAAAATGAGAATTCTCTCTTCTCTCTCTCATCTTTCTCTTCCCCCCTTGTGCAGTGGGAGATGAAGGCTGCCTTGAGTGCAAATGTGGCACGAAGGCAAGTACAGGGCTGCTTCACTCCTGCACTGAGGCTCTGGCTAGCAGCTTTTCGTCCAAGTGCGGATTGTGTGAGATCCAGCTAGAAGCAGCAGGACGCAAAGGCTACCTTACATGCAAATGTGCCATGAAGGCAGGTGCAGGCTGCTTCGCTCCTGCACTAAGGCTCCAGCCATCGCCTCGCCATGTCCCCTGCCCCCACCGCACAAGAGAAGCAGGGGGAGGAAGAGGGGAGGGTCACCAAAGCCTTAGTGCAGGAGCAAAGTGGCTCTGTACCTGCCTTCGTGCCACATTTGCGTGTAAGGCAGCCATTGCTTCCTGCCGCTTCTGGCTGGATCTCGCACCCTCCATATTTGGTTGAAGAGCTGCGGGGAGGGACGATGACTATGACACAGCAAGGCAATGGCTGGAGCATTAGTGCAGGAGAGAAGTTGCATCTTTTTGCCTCCTGTTAAGAAAGGCCCTCCTCAAACGAGTAGCCAGCTGCCCCGCAAGCACCTTGGTTGCACTTTGGTGCTCGCTTGAGGATGGTGGTTTTCCCGTGCATGCACACCCTCCAGGCCCCACCACAGCCAGCCAGGGGATCACGGGAGGGGGAGGAGGGTCGCTCGAAGTGTCTGCCATGGCTGGTGATTGTTTCAAGCCAGTAGCTGTGGCTTTCTGAGAAAGAGAAGGAAAGGGACGGCGAGGGTGAGGGACGGGGCCAGCAACTGAAGGAAGCTGCAGGAGAGGGCCCAAAGAGCCACATGTGGCTTTGGAGCAGTGGGTTGCCGACCCCCGGGTTAAATTCTTGTCTCAGTCATTCAAAGATTGTCCATTCTTAATTTAATCAGGTGGGTGGGGTGGTGAATTTTGTCACTTCTCTTTTTTATTACTTTCCATTTCCAGAGAGGATGTTAATATATATATATATGAAACCCTATTTGTGCTTAATAAGCATTAGCTTAAAAACAGAATATGATTTAAGAATCATGGATTGCCTTTGTGTAGTTTAAATGTTTACATGTATCAATTGTGTGGAAGTGATAAAGCAAATTAAATCTCAGGGAAAATCACCCCCAAATTGCCTCAGGATGGATATGATCTCTAATTATTGAATTTTAACAATATAAATCCAGGTAATATATCCTTGATTTTCTTTGGGTTCTCAGTAAATGCAGTATATGCTATTGATATTTTCATTAAAACATTTAAATATATTTGGAACAAAGGACTAATACAGATTCTATCATGTTTTCTTGATCTTGTCTGAAACTCATTCTTTCTGTGATAAAGAATTAGACAAAAATGACCCTTTTCTGTCTAAAAGCAAAGGCTTCAATTGAGAGTGCAGTGTTCCCTGGCAGATATATCTTCAGAATACTAATTCCCAGTTACATTGAGAACTCATTAGTGTGAGGCAGCGTTTTCTAAACAGGTTTTAAAAGCTTACTGCCTTGCACTGAAAGTCAAGGAAATTGCATAGCTTTAAGTGCTAGGAATTTAAAAGAAGTAAGAAGAAGCAAAGAGAAAAATATTCTGAAGTGACACCCTATTCTGTCTTTGGATAGACTTGCCGCAAGACTTATAATTACAAAGTACCTGACTTCCTCCCTCTACCTCAAGGCATAGATTCTATTAAATTTTATTGCTCCCACATTTTGTGAAGCTCTCTGTAAAAGAGCATTTTATGAATCAAGCAAATGGCTCAGACCCTTTTGTAATTTGTATTGTTTATTAAGGTTCCAGTTGCTGACTAAGCAAGGGTCTATTGTTTACTTCTTTAAGATGACTTCCAGGTGATGTTTTCTTTCATGCCTTTTTTCTTAATTTTCCACAACAAAGAACAAAGTGAACCAGACTTCATGAAAAACACAATGCTTAATTGTGCACTGCACACCATCTGACTGCACCTGTAAAATGTTTGCATGCTTCCATCCTTTATTAACAAGGGAGTAGATTTAAATCCATTAGGAATCATCTCATTGCCTCTGGCAAGCTCAAAGTGCTTCCATCATTTGCTGCATGATTTATTTTTCAGAATAATTGTTCCCTTTGTGGCAAAGATGCATTGATTTTATAAAGTAATTCCTAGGAATTTGATATTTGTCAGTTGTGGCATTTTCCCAGGTCTGATTGCATCAGAATTGTGCCTGGAAGAAAAGAGGCAGGGCACTAAATACCACATTGTTTTATGTTGGATATACCATTCATGTCTATCAGTTTTTGTCTGGGTGAAGATAGATGAGCCATAGTTTACTGTCCAACTTTTCATCTGCTACTATTATGCACATAAAAGAGAATAACCAAAGGCCAAAGTAACCAAATGCCACTTCCTGTGGAACTGTCCATATTAACTACACTGATGTTTCCAGATAAATACATTCTTTTCTGTGTTCTTATCTTATTCCCTATGCTTTACCTCAATTTAACTGTTTTACTATTTGCTGATGTTTCATAAATAACATCAAGCTATATTTTTGCTAGCTATGTTGAGGGGCATGTATACTTGTTCTCATTTAAATAATAAAGTTTGCTTGGAAATGTGTAAAATAAATTGGAATTTACCAACAGTAATTTTCCAACAGAACTCATTCTTCAGTCTTTTTTGTTGAATAAAAATAGTTGAATAGTCTATCCAGATGTATTTGAAAGTAAGTGATAACTACGGTAGGAGTATATAAGTCCAAATAATTTGATTTGAGTCCGTGTTTATGTGGGGCTCACTTCAGGAAGATAATAGCAGGAGTTCTTGTGTAAACAAAGCCTCCAACTGGTTTACTAGAGGGATGACAATATATATGCAATAGGTACTGTATACATCCTATTAGTGTCTGAAGCAAGAGGTCTATACATTTAAAAATTATGGGAAATTATGATGAATGGAAGTTTAAGACTTACTGGTATCAAAGAGATTCAAAGCATACTTATACAGGGTTGAGTGATGAACTTTAGGATTGTGAAATCTAAAGTGAAAGAGTAAAAGCAATTGAGCATTTTTTCAAAAAAAGGAGCTAAATATTAATAATAGGTGATATCACAAATTCCAACAAATTTCTTTTAATATTATTGCTAGGGAGAAAAATAAAATTTGCTAAAATGTTTTTATCAATTCATAGTTAAAATTATTATCTCTACTTAGAAATCTGTGGTGTCAATATAAAATTTATTTTACCCTGTACCGTCACCTCATTTTCTTTTTATGAAGACTTTGGAGAAAACATAGCAATGTCTGCAAATAACCTTATTATATTGCGGTGTTTCCTGAAGTCAAGAGCTTTATACTGCAAATATCTGCAAGGGGAAAAAAACCACACTGGTTTCAATATAACTAGAATACCAATCATGCCGTGTTCTGGCTCACACAGAAGCCAAAGTTTTTTTTCTTCTTGTAAACATATGCATAGAACATGTCAATGCTGCAGGGAACCTGACATTATTAGAGCAGCATTGGCAGACTGTGGTATCTATCCAAAATACCCATATGTGAGCACTTAGAATTTAGCAGCTAAAATGGACTATTTTCTGCTTCTATATATAAAACAATGAATCTGTAATCAAAGTATTAGGCAATTTCAGATACAACTTCTATCTAAGAAGGAGCTTACTGTTTTTGACATAGACATCTATCAACTCTTCCCAATTACACAAATTCAGTTTGGTGCACAACAAATCAATTTCATCTTACCACTGATCACCTTTTTCCTTTGTGACCTCATTTTATTAATGATGTGTAGAAGCAACCTTCATACCTTTACCTCTTAAATGGAAAAATAAGGGATAGAGAGGATTGGGCCCATGTGTGTAGTTCCCTGATCTATGTTGTGTTATATTCATACATAAGCCTCAAACAAAATTACAGATACATTTTGCAGTCACAAAGTATTAGACTTTTTCCTCAATTGTAGAATTGTATTGGCATGTGAGAATGACCTTGGGAGACAGGGAGAGAGCCGCAGACTGGACAACTGGCATCTAAAAAGTATCCTAGTCCATAGAAAGAGAGAGAGCATGAAAAACATTTCAAAAGAGACTGATTCTAGTTTTCCAGAGAATAAAAGGAAAGGAGAGAAATACTTTCAATATTGCAAGATCATGTCAATCTAACCTTAAAATATAGAACTACTACCCTTGGGGGTCCTTCATTTCTGGCTACCTCAAAGGTCTAAGTGAAATGCACTTCATCAAGAATTTTTTCAAAGCTTTTGGTGACATCACTGCCCTCCCTTCAAAAATTAAGTTTTCATATTAACTTCCAACTAATCTTCAAAGCAGCTTCAAATATCAAAACAACTTTCATGTGTATTTCTATAACATTTCAATATTAGGGAAACTACCAGATCACACTGAATCCTAATATTAATATATGTATATGTATATGTATATGTATATGTATATGTATATGTATATGTATATGTATATGTATATTTAGTGACAAAATATTTCATAAGATAGATCTTACCATGAAATCTTTAACATATGCATAAAAATGATTAATGTGACATATGCAGTAAATTGTTATGATTCTTTATCACATTATTAAGTATTATTCAAGATTTAGCATTTTTCTGGTGTTCTTTATAAAACTGTTATATAATAATGCTAAGTGATGCTTTTTTCTGTTCCATTTTTTTCAGCTAGAAGCCGGAGGCTAGGTAAAATAAGGAGCAATAAGTGGCAGAGAAATAGAAAAGTTAAAATAAAAGTACTCATTCATTTAAAGGCAATCTGTTCACCAAAGAACATCTCAAATGCAACATTACTCTTGCAGTTCTTTGTCACCCTGAATTTAGTTCATACTTGTTTCAGTTACAGCAAGTTTTAGACTATTCTAAAAAATGCTTGAAGCTACTTATTTCAATTCCTATAGCAAAAAGTCATTTAAAAAAAATCATGGAACATTACTGAAAACACTTGAAACAAAAAAGCATGCTCAATCTATAGCAAATCTACTAGGAGTTTACATGAAGAGTCATTATTTGATTTTATGTAGAAAAAGCTGTAATAATATTAAAGCCCTCTTCAGTTTTGTTTCCTGGACAAGAATCAATATACTGGTCATCGGTTATATGCCCAAGCCCTTTACCAGTTTTGGATCTTTGCAGAAATTGCAAATTGTTTTCCTGATAGAAATTACTTTTCAGATGAATATGATACAATTATATGATGTGATATGGTATATGAGCATATACATACATACATTTACACATTCACACACATTAAAAAGTTGTGAAGCTATTTTTCTTGATTTTCAATTTTTCTCTGTGAATATTTTTCTATTTTTCTCTGTGATTATTTACTGCAGTTTTATCCTTTTCCCCTCTTTTCTCAGTGATTTCTTCCTCCTTTTCAAAGGAGAAAACAGTGATGTCCATAACATTAGTCAAGAGGTGGTAAACTATATTTCTCTTAATGGTTCTGATCAAGATAATTAACTTTCTGTTATTAAGAAATAACTGTTAAAATGCATTAGAGTTCACAAGACAAGGATTATTTTTTTCTTAATTTTTTGGTACAATTAGCCTACATTTTTTAGCATAAACTCAAGAGTGTGATAATGTTCCTAGTGTTTATATCAGGTTTTCTGGGAAGCAGCAATCATACATACCTATTTGTGTGGAAACTAAAGCTGTCACTCTACTGGCAGCTTACCACTTCATCAAGGTTGGATGCTCTTGTTTTTGATGATTTTGTTTATCTTAGCATTGACATTACTTCTTTATAAAGTTAGACATCTCAGTGTAACAATTTCCTTTGGTTTATAATCTAGTTGTTAAGAAATTATTATAAAACTATTTTATAAAGCCTCCAATCAGACATATACCAAATAACATAAAACTATTTATTTAGAATGGTCCATCAAGAGTATTATGTTGAACACCCTTTTTAAATCTTGGGAAAAGGACAACTGTTCTACTGTTAAAGGGCTATTAAAGGGCTTTTATTGTTAAGAAATTGTCCTTTGTAACATTCAGTTGGAATCCCTTAATTTGATTTTTGTATTTTGGACATAAGTAAGAACATGTCACAACCTCTTTCTATGTGTTAGTCTTTCAGGTAATTTAAATACCCATGAGAGAACACTTAGACTTTTTCTGAATTTCTATTTACACCCATGAAGAAACCCAGCTGCTTTTATGGGTTGGTTTCCAAAAATTGTTGAAAACCACAGAAATGTTGTCCTTCCCCATCCATTAATTGGGAGCTGTGGTGGCACAGTGGTTGGAATGCAATATTGCAGGCTGACTCTGCCCAATGTCAAGAATTCAATCCTGACCAGCTCAAGGTTGACTAAGCCTTCCAGCCTTCCAAGGTTGGTAAAATTTAGGGTTCAGATTGTTGGGGGCAATCGGCTGACATTTGTAAACCACTCAGAGAGTGCTATAAAACACTATGAGACAATATATAAGTCTAAGTACTATTGCTATTAATTGCTCTCCACTGCACTTAACAATGGAAAGTGGGTTTAACAAAATTTCATGTTGCACCATCAGTAATTTTTAAAAGCCTGAGTGAACCTGAGGGCAAGGAAAACAATTTTCTTTTCCTTCCCAAGTTTCTATGCATGACAAAGGGATAGCTTTGGAAAAATAATCTGGGCCTGGATCAAACACCAATTGCCTGGATCAAAACGCTTGTATGTCAGGGCAATGAATTATGATGTCTTCTTTCTACTAAGGAAAAAACCTATGTTCATTAGTGGCTGACATAAAAATGAGTAAATTGTAATACCCTCCTGGTTGGAGATATTTAACAAATAAGCATGCCATTGTCAGGTATATCATTGCTGATTATTAATTCACATGTATTCAACTTGCAGCACAAATCTTGCTACCATTATTGCCCTAATTTGCTTAGATGTAATCTTTCACGAGCAACTCTAGAAATTAATGAAACATATTGATGAGATTTTTAATTGTAAAAATTCAGAAAATGAAAATGAAAATATAGTAAGCCGACTATAACGAATCATCTCTTATATGGTGTCTTTATAAGGCCTTACTAAATATTTCAATAAGAGCAGTTCACTTTCCATACACAGACCTTACATCTGTGTGTGCATTAGTATTACTATCTCAACAGAAATGGCAACAGAAAAAAGCTAATGCTAAGTATAATGTCTACTTCCAGGAACATAATTCATCTGTTCGTTTAACAATATTCATTTTCAAAAGTCAGCAATAACATTGTAGCTTTTTGCTTAATTCCTCATCTGAAAATATTCCTTGACATTATATTGTATGTGACCCAAATAAGTGCTTTGCAAAGCACATTTTCCAGCATTGACAGATATATCATTTACTTTGTGTATGTTTAAAAAGTAGAAGATATGAAGGGGAGCGAGGGGGAAAGGGAATTAATGTGCAAGCAAAGAGCAAGCTGAAAGTGAAAATTGTTAGAAAAGTCTACTTCATTTTTTAGATGTCACATAAAAGCCAAATTCACATGGTATCAGACATTTTCAGAAGTCCCACATGGCTCTCTGCTAGCTCTGCTACAGAACTAAGAAATCCAGCAGGTACTGCAGTGCTGTCAAAATTTTATATGATTAGTAAATGGGAACTGCCTGTTTTCCTAAAGTTAATGTTGAGTGCTAATATAGATAGCTAGAACATGATAACTAGGTCATTTCTGCTCCAGGCAATAACTAGATATAAACCCTTTAAAATAACTCTTTAAGCTATTCTGTTCATAGTAATACTCTTTTTTTATTAATTCTTTTTCTTCTTGGATGTCAGAATAATTAGTTTGACCAAGAGGTCATTTGGACATGCCCCATACCTGTAATTTGTTTGCCTAAGGAGCTTGTTCCTTTTTATGTTCTGTCATGTTCTGTTTAATATGGATCCTTAGAGGAGATTTTGAATATTCTCTACATAAAGATGTCTTTTTTAAAAATTCTCTGGAGTTTAATTAGCAATGCCTTTGAACTCTTTTTGGTGGAAGAACTCATGTAAGATGTTACAAGAACCTGTAGAACTCAACTTTCCCCAGTTTAGGCACTTAAGATTTTTAAAAACGAGGAAATCAATACTAATTAAAGTTTCATTTTCTTTCCATAAAAACAAGCATCAATAAAACAAATAAATCATTAACATAGATTTTGCTTATTTTTTCCCCATGTCTTAATAGTAAAAATTGATTTTATTCCGTGAAGGACAAAACTAACAAACTAGATGTATAGAGTAAATACACAATACTTGATATTCTCATTTAAAGTGTGTTATTGTCATAATTTAGTATATGTGCTGCCAAAGCAAGCACATTGTCATAATTATAAGAGTTGACTTACCATATTGTTCAATGTAGATGATCAGGATGAAGAAAGGGAATGTACCATATGTACAATGCACATTTCAACATATTGAACTTTACACAATTAAATTGGACAGTAATGATAACCCTGCTCTCAAATAATTCATTATTTTTATGTAACCAGCGGTAGGAATGACCAAGGTAAGTATATACACGTACATTTTAAAAAGGGTACAGAGAAATGAATGTGCAAAATGTTGTTATAAATAAATAAAACTTGGCTATAGCTGGGGAAGAGGATTAAGAGGCTTAGTAAAAAAAAGTAGTGATAAGATGTATTTTGAGGTAGGATTTGAGGAAAAGAATCTTAATGCACAATAAATCACTTTTTGGAGAATATTACAAAGGGAAAAAGTGAATATATGGCTTTCATTTGAAGAAATTCACTATAGTTTATATTCTGGAACAAGTCTAACCCACTACAATAAATTTTCAGTTCATGAATACATATTTTAATTCAATCTCAATTCACGATATATATTTATCGTGTGTATGAGAGAGAGAGAGAGAGAGAATATATAAGATAGGTAGATGGCAGGTAAAACATTGAGGGCAAGGGTTGTTTGTTTTGTTAAAATATGGGAAAAGCACAGTGCTGGGCTAAAAACTGAAACTTACTTCTATTGCTCTCACTCTCTCATACTGGTCACTGGAAGTTCAACATGGCACCCCATGACAATGAATTCTCTGAGGATCTGAATAAATGAATGGTTGATCTACATAAAGGTAGCCTAGGCTATAAGAATTAGAATTAGAATAACAGAGTTGGAAGGGACCTTGGAGGTCTTCTAGTCCAACCCCCTGCCTAGGCAAGAAACCCTACACCACTTCAGACAACTTCTCTGGGTTTCTGGAGGGGGCAAAAGACAGTGTCAGCCCTGGAGGCCATCTTTTCTTTTGGATCTTCAGGGCCGCCACACTTAGTGCTGTGGGAAAGTGGGAGGGGGGAGTTGCATGTGGTTGGAAGAGTTATTTAGCCATAACAACATTCTTTTCTCTGAGAATCAAGGTCGTTCAGCTTGCACCTGGAGTGGCATGACTGGGAGGCATCTCCAGTTGGGACAGTCCATTGATTGGACCATGTGGTGGGCACGTGGATGCAAGGGAAGGGACTTTTGACTTTCTTTTTGGGTGGGGAAAACATGGAAGCTTTGAGATTCGGGTTTTCCCAGATGTGCCAGTATGACACCTCTAATAAAATGGACCTTTGAGGAACTGCCTGCCTCAGAGTCTTACTTGGTTGGGTGGTGGTGGTGTTACCTGGCATCTTGACAGACAGACCCAGGTATGCCAGGAGAGCATCTTCCCCTGATCAGACTGTTCTGCTGTGCCCGAGAGCTCTTGTCCAACTCAGAAATGAATCTCTGCTGTTTAGCCTGGCACATCCCTGCCGGGAAGGACCCAGCAGTCGTCTGCCTTGTGCAAATGGAGCTGAGCAGAAGCTGTTTAACGGCACCTTCCAGGGAAGCGGAGTAAAGAATAAATTACCTTAGTGCCAGTTTTATTTTCGTTGGCTAACTGGGCCCAGAGTGAATGATACCCAGGCAAATATCTTTCAAAACCCATAAAATTGCAGGGATATAACCTTTGTGTTGGAGGCTAATTGAACCAGTATTAATGGAGACAGACTTTTCTGATTATGGCAATCCCTGCTCTTCCACAGCCCCTTGATGGAGTAAGGCGGGTGTCAGCAACCTGCAGCTCCGGAGCCGTATGTGGCTCCCTGTCAAGTGATCCCATCACTGGCTGGGCCCACCCCTTGCCCTCCCCTCCCAGTCACTCCTCACCTGACCGGAGAAGGTCAGGGAGATGGCAGGGGATGGAGAAGTGGCCGGGGCC
>JANHFT010003347.1:19407-32206 GCA_032467955.1 Pseudoxenodon macrops | reverse complement strand
AGGAAGGACTCACTGGAGAAGAGCCTAATGCTGGGAACGATTGAGGGCAAAAGAAGAAGGGGATGACAGAGAATGAGATGGATGGATGGAATCACCGAAGGTGTCGGTGCGAGCTTAAATTGACTACAGGGGATGGTAGAGGACAGAAAGGCCTGGAGAAATGTTGCTCATTGGGTTGTGATGGGTCGGACACGACTTTGCAACTAACAACAACACAATTTATGAACTCGTACTATCAATACGGGCCCTTTATTGTGGGATCCTTCCATGAAAGTGGTTTATTAGTTTTTAGACAAACAACCCTATTTCCTTGTAATAATGTATCACATGCAAACACAGTATATATTTTGTTAGTGTGAGTGCATCAGATGGCTATTTATTTCTAATACAAAACAGGAGCTAATAAGAAAAATACACCCACGTGTGATTAGAAAAAGTCTGAAAATACAGCAATCAATTTTTCAACATGCCTTGTAACATTACTTCAATCCTTATGTGAGAACAAACTGTTTCTGAAATCCAGTTCTATAATACAAATCATTCATAATACATTTGTTCTTCCATGATTATAATCTCTTTAAATAAACATTTTATAATATATTTGCAATTATGAATAAATAAATGCTCATTTGAGTTTCTTAGTATGAACACACCCTTATACAGAAAAAAACCCCAGTATTTTGGATACCATTATCATCAAGTATTACTTGGCCTTCAAAGTAATGCAGCCAGTTGCAAGCCTTTACATCTGAATATCCATGTTTTGAAACACTATTGCCACTCTGCTTGGAATGTATACCTAAAGGGAGAATAAAAAATGTCTCATTATTGAACCATTAAAAACCTTTGCAATAAATCTAAATGACTTAAATAAATTACTTATAATTTTACATTATTTAATGTCACTGAGGAATCAAACACATTAAATCTGGCATGGATGTAGAGTGAAATTCTGGATTTGTATTTAGTCTTAAGACTAAGTAATTAATAGAAATAATAAATTTTGCATCCTTCATATCATATTACCTAATGCTGGATTGGGTAATAGGTTTAAATGAAATTGGAACTAGAGGACACATATGATTTACACTGATCCAAGTCTGAATGTTTGAAGACATCCAGACAAACATATTGCATACTAGTAAATCACAAACTCTTAGTTGAATTTATATTTTGCCTGAGATGCCATTCAATGGGGGGAAAAATACATATAGTAAAGCATTTAGTAACCTGCAAGTCAGAGGGCTGAAATAGGTCTCACTCATATATATTCAACAAATTTGTTGAAAAATGGTAATAATGTTCTTTTAACATTATGATTAATGTTCTTTTATTCTTTCACAGAGAAACTCTGAATCTGAAATCATTTTTAGGTAAGGAAAAAAGAAATCTGTAACAGTGGTTTTTATAATGTTCTTTTTACAGATCATCTTCTGAGTTTTTTTTAACTAATTGATATGTGTACTTTACAGACTGCAAAGTGCAACTGAGGAGAGAGAGAGAGAGAGAGAGAGAGAGAGAGAGAGAGAGAGAGAGATTTTCACTAAATCAGACTATAATATGTCCAATGGATCATAGCTATTTGTCAGCTATCAGAGTATTTTTCTCTAAGGTTTCTGTGATAAATAACTACTACAAATCTGCTCAGCAGGGAAGGACATTTGACATACACCTAGAATCCTGTACTCTGAAACTTACAGAAAAAGAAAATAAAAAGTCAAGGGACTGGTAAACGATACTTGGTTACTGCAAAATATGTGATAAGGGGTTTATTTCCAAATATTTTAGCAAACAAAACCATATGTTTGCTAATACTCCAAATAGTTCAGTGGAGAAAATTTCATGTTCAAAATTAATGAGAAGTAAGTAAGAGACAGTTATTAATGAGGGACAGGCAATCTGTTAATGAAAAATTGTCACTGACAAAAGGATGTGGTCCAGGTTGATGGCTTTTTTAAAATGTAGCAATAGCTAGATGAGCATGGGTTCTTCACCCCTTCTGTAATCCCAACTATTATTCTTTCTGCCTTCTTACTCTCTATGGATTCAACATACACTTAGAACATATTATACTTCTTGATAATACTATACTTTTAAAAATATTTAAAACAATATTAAGAAAACAAACATGTTAATATACCCATAAAGTAAAAAATAAATTTTCATTTCTCTTGACATCAGCTGAATGTCTTATTTATGTCCCTTGCATATAAGAACTTCCTGGGAAAAAATCCACTTTTTTTTTTCATTTGTAGAGAAACTTGAATTAAATTATATTTTAGCATTTGAAGGAGGAAATTGGATTGGATTTTTCCTGCCATTATTAACTACTAGCACTATTTCACTTTCCACAGCATGTTTTTTCTTTCTTTCCAAAGACTCTGAAAGCAGCCTGAGGGCAAAGATTTTTTGGGGAAAAAGACATTTCTCTTTGCTTGCCTTGATTTTACAAAGCTTTTCTGAGATAATTCTTGATTTTTATGCTTACCTTTTTTCCAGCAGAAGGGTTGCAAAAAACCCTCCCCCCAAATTTGGGGACTATCCATCCCATTAACCAGGGTGGATTAAAGAGAAATCCCTTCCTTTTCTGCTCTGCTAAAGGGCCACAGAGCCAACCAAAATATGAGTAGGTTGGGATTGTTTCCCCCCCCATATATTTTTCTTATTTTTTTGCTTTTCTGGAAATTTATCCTTATATTGTACTAAAATATAATTAACCAAAAAGCCCATAAGCGATTTTTCTCTTTCTCACCCTGCCACTAAAAATAAGAATATTTTAAGATGGATTGCTTAACAGTTGTTATGGGAGATTTTAAAATCTATTTAAGTTTACTTATATGTTACCTGACAACAATAAAAATTAATAAAATATATTTTCACAATAAAATCAACACACAAATATAGAGCCAGATATTTAATGATTAAAATATATATTTATCCAAAATAAAGAGTAGCCAACATTTCATCAATGTATCCCTCAGAGATATGCTAAAAAAGGACGTTTTTCCTACTTCTAGAACATTGTTAAAGAAGGCAGCATTCTTACTTCAGAAAGAAAAGAATTCGAAAGGGTTATGGAATTAATCTTAGCTGTCTTCTCAAATGCTAACCCCCAAATAGGTCTCTGGTAGGCAATGAGATCTCCCTGACTGTACTTCCTTCTTTCAATATAATTAAGTAATAATGAAAGGATATGAATTTTCTTCAAGCTCCAAATTTTTGAAAAAATCATTGAAAACTTTTTTAGTACGCAGTCTTATTGGTATTATTAGGATTTTTTGTAGAATATTTTAATTCACGTGTTATGGTTATGAGGATATTGTCTTCCACTCTCAAGAACTTGTCCTACTTAAATGCAGACTACTTTTCTATTGCACACAAGTTTAAATGAATAAATACCAAATTAAAAAAGAAAAATACGTAATGTGGAAAAAGAAGGAAAGCTACAAATAATATATGAAAAAGAAGGAAAAAAGAATTTCTTTAACATTGTTGGAAGTCTAAACATGGTGTTAAATTCAGAAGTGCATCAATATTAGTAGATACACCATTTCATCCGAAAAGAGACTGATTTGCTAGTGTAAGGTCAGTAAATCTCTGACTCAGCCATCCTCATCCCGCCCGTTTAAGAACATCCAATATGCCTGCCACTTCAATTTAATTGAATGCAGATTCAAATAGCATTAATGGAATATCAACATAAATATATTTGCTAACATTTATTCTGGAACATACTTAATTTGAATTTTAACATGACTAAATATCTACTTTAATTGATGTTTAAGCTATAAAGTACATTTTGTAGAAAAATGTCAATTATTGCTGCATAATTGATAAAACAACAGCTAATTGAGAATGTGTCAAGTTGTCATATCATATTGAGCAAAAGCAAATACATGTCATGCTTGCAGTTGAAAATATGTAAGAGAGCGCAAAGTTGAATTTCTTTGCTCCACTGAGAATAACATGTGAATGCATAGTACACTATGTTTTGTGGTTTTTACTAGATATACAGAAGTGCAAACCATATCTGTGTTCAAGTTGGCATAAATGGAATTTCCTTTTGAAAATATTTGCACAATTGTTTTGTGATTCAATGTCATTTAAAAAGAGTATATGGACTTCTATCAAAAAATGTAGCACTATAAAGTAAAAAGTATAGAATAAACCATCATTCTACTACTACTACCCATTTCTATAATTAGTCAGAATATATTAAAGAGAAATTCATGATGGATTAAGAAATACCAAAAACAAATTGAATCAACAAATAAAACAATAAGCGTTGAGATGAATCCAGAAAGAAGAAAAATTACCAAAGGAAATACTATTTACATTCATGATGATAACAAAAGACTTGGATCATTTACAATATTATGGGCGGTAGTTACCATGGGAGTTTAAAGTAGCTGAATTTATACACACAGTATGTGTATTCAGTATATGTGTGTCTAGGCATGTGTGCAAGTGCACTATTTAGTCGATGGGCTTGTTTCCAGCAAAGTGGGTAAAGAATTCAAGCTTGAATAGTTGAAAAAACTGTTTCCTTGTAAAGGAATGTAGGATAAATTATGCTCTCAATTTATCTGTCTGCTTATCACATGCCATTTTGGGATTTTTTTGTCTTTTCTCTCCAACTAACTGACCTAATTTATTCTAATTTATTCTATATATACTGTATGTGTGAATCTGTGCTTAAACTTCTACAGCAAGAACCAGTGCAGAAAGAGTTACTATTCCCAATTTACCTCGCAAAGTAACGGGTCATTCATTTTCTTTAAAGAGTTTTATAGGGCTGCCATGCTAATAACAGGAATAAAGATCCATATCAGTTATAAAACATACTTAATGTCACTCTTCTGCCTGCAGGACTGCATCACATAGTTCACTTCTTCCCCTTTCAACTCTTTTCAATCAACATCCATAAATCATCATATTATCTAATTTCAGCAAAAAGTCTATAAAGGTTTTCCAATCTTTTAAGAAAGTACTTATTATTTTTTTCCTTGGTCTAACAGGTCAATTTTGCCATTTCTGCTAATTCTATCATCTTCACAGTCCAATCCTCCATTATTGTTTGTTATTTTTCCACCTTTGCACATACAATAGCTTCACTGAAGTTACTATATATAAAACTAATTTTCGATATGCCTTTTCTAACTGGCTATCTGTAAGTTGCAGTAGAAAACAATCAAAGGAGATTGGACAGAATGAAGTTAAACTTTCTATTGCCTAAATGTTCTCTTAAATTCTCCTTCCAGTTTATCCCAATGAGATAGAATCTTTTTCTATTTAACCTGAAAAAGTGTGAAAGCATGATTCTTGGTATGTTTCTTAATTTTGCATATTGTATATTCATTCTGTATACCTTGTCCACTTCTGCCTGCAGAACTTCTTTCCACTCCAAATTTTTGTTAAAGCTTCAAACAGTGTCTTCTCCAGACACTTATGTTACAGATTCTTGATTTTTTTTTGTTCAGGTATAGGCAAGTCTCTTTGACATATTCACAAAGCTGTCACTGAAGCTGAAATATTCTTTCCCAGCTGTTGAAATATCCTTTGGAATTTATCCGTTGTAATCCCTATTTGCTCTGTTAACAATGTCCTCTTCCCTATTTTCGTTGCTTTCCAGGTTGTAGTCATTTCTGTCTTTAAATTTGTAATCCATATAGAAGTAGCATCAAAAAGATCCTTTAAAATATTTTAGTCCTTAACTCTTTAGTTCAATTCAGTACTTCATAGGTCTATACTCACATGGTCTTTCTCAAGCACCATTTATCTCTTTGTTTAAAAAGATTAACTATTGAGTCCCCTTAAGAAAGTTATACAGACTTCTTTTCCACAGAGATATGCTTTATGTTTCTAGTTGCTTTGCTGTTTGAAAGATCTCAATAGGCGTCAAAGTATTTATATCCAAGTATGCTTTAGAAAACAAAATTGCATTTGAGTCCAATGCTCTTAAAGTAGACTCTGTGTGAGGCTGAGAGTTTAATATTCCTTCATTGGCTGCTGTTCTACTTAGTGTGCTTACAATTTCCATTCAGATCTTGTGAGTTTCTTATGAAAAGCAACCTTCTAGAGCATGTGGGTGATCTGTTAGATTTTCCTGTATCCAGACAAGCTCTACAGGTCTTCCTTCACAACCACGTCATAAGTTTCCACCTAAGTATTGTCTCTAGTTATCGGAGCAGTTTACCATTTTCTCCATCCACAAATCCAACACAAATATCTTTCAAATAGATGAGCTTTAACTGAAGGTGCATAGCGAATATAGATAGGTATATTTATGAATGCAACCTGTTGCTATGTGGGTTTTTAATTTATTTAATTTTTAACTGGGAATGTTTACAGTGGTAATCTTATCAATAAGAATTCAGGTTAAGTATGAAACTGGATTTTAATCAAAATTAATTATTACTATTTATTTACCAAAAATAAACCCTTTTCCCATTAACAGGTTACATTGACTGTAGACAATGATATTTAAAAAATTCCAACACAATTTATACTTCAGACCTCTATGTAGAATTATAGAATTGATCTATAATTTTTTAATTTTCTTTTATTATGAACAATATCAAAGCAGAGAATTATAAGAGCCATGGTGGCGCAATGGTTAGAATGCAATACTGCAGGCTCCTTTCTGCTGACTGCCAGCTGACCTCAATTTGGCTGTTCGAATCTCACCATGCTCAAGGTTGACTTCCATCGTTCCGAGGTCGGTAAAATGAGAACCCAGATTGTTGGAGGCAATATGCTGACTCTCTAAACCGCTTAGAGAAGGCTGCACAAGCATTGTGAAGCGGTATATAAGTCTAAGTGCTATTGTTATTATATTATTAAAATCAGGAACTGTTTATTTTCTGTAAACCACATTTATTTTTCCTTCTGACAAAAATATGAAGGTTGTTCCACAAATAATATACCTAATAAAATAGCCTTGAATCAGTTGCAAAAACAAGCTTACTATTTTGTTTCAAATCTATTAGTTTATGGAAAAAGAAATATTATTAATATTTGCTATTAGGAAGGTTTATTTTCTGCTTTGAGAAATCTTAAGGGAAAAATTTATTATCTAAAATAATTTTTTTTTCCTTGTTGCAATATTGCTCCACCTAGCATATTTTAAAGGTAATATGCAGAAACCATAGCTGCATGGTTATTTTGAACTTCAAGGATTGTTCAAAACATCAAGGCTAGAGGAGAGAAATGATTAGAAATTGGACATCTTCTTTGCTCACTAGAAACATGTTCCGCTAATGCAGGGGGAATCTTTAGATTCTATTCTTCATGCTGACAGAATGAGGGAAATGGTCTGTAATCTTAAAAGGTGATAATGTAAATGTGCTAGACTTAAAGATGCCATAACACTCTTTGTCCATTCAATTCTGAAGTCCATCAATTGAAAAAAATTGTGGAACACAACATTGAACAAAGTTCTTAATATGTTTTAAGTAACCCCGTTTCCAGTTTGTAACATACATTAATGTTCGGTGATGTATGGTTTGTTTTACATATATTGGTTTAGGCATGGAGATGAGGATCTTGCTTTTTTATCATGCTATGTAGCCTACACATCTGTCTGCAACTTTACCTTCAAGTAGTGTGAGTTCTGGTGTCCTTGGCTTTGGCCATCACTTTCATTCAGTGCATTGGGTTGCTAAGGAACACAAAGGAAAGGATGACCCACACTCAGGGTTCAAACTTATATTGTAGTGCCGCTATCATGCCATTAGCTTGTAGCTAAATCCAAACTATATTAAATGCTTGGTTATTAATTTTTTTTATCATGCTTTCTTTCACATGCATTTGTTAAATTCACTTTTACAGTTGTTCCAACCTCTGTATACATTAATTGTATTTTGCATCTGCACTATTCTTGTCATGTTAATAATATGTTATGGTTAATAAGACCATAATAATTATGTGAGGCTATCTGCTGTATATTAATTTTTCATTACACTGGTAGAATAGTAAAATTTGCAGGAAACCACCCTTCAGAACTGCATTGAAATCACTTTCCCACACTGGGATTTCATTCACTGTGATATATGAAGTACAGAACAAGAATGTACATAATACGAGAGAATATATGCAGAAGAGTACATACAAAATGATTCAGGATATTAAAGTGACTGATTGTTGTTTACTGGTACATATTCTAGGGTCACTGAGATGATTGATTATGAATATAAATATGACCATAGTTGTCTATGGATATTCAAAGTCATCCAGGTCATAGTTGTCCTAAAGGTGCTTTTTCCAGAAGCAACTAGACTATCTTGTTTGTTTGTTTTTTGAAGACGTTTTGCTTCTCATCCAAGAAGCTTCTGAACTGAACCAACTTCTTGGTGAGAAACGAAATGTTTTCAAAGAAAAAAAACAAGAAAGTCCAGTTGCCTCTGGAAAAAGCACCTTTGGGACAACTATGGTTTCTGATACTTTATAGTATTTATTTTGTTTATTTTATTTATATCACACCTTTTTTTTTTTTTACAAGCAACTCGAAATGGTGAACGTATCTAATACTCCTTCCTATTTTCCCCATAACAGCCCTGTGAGGTGAGTTGGGCTGAAAGAGAGTTTCACCCACCTAGTTTTCATGGCTAAAGTGACAGTAGAACTCAGGATCCCGCAGTATCTAGCATGATGTCTTAATCACTAGACAAAACTGGCTCAAGTATATACAATAAAAAATATGTAGCCTGAATTTAAAAATAGTTTAAGCTATGAAAATATTTTCTCAGTGAATAAAAGAAAAGGAAGGAAAGAAGAGGAACCCAACATTATTATACACTGGTTACATTTTTTGATGTAGTTTATGTTTTAATGTGATCACAATTTTGCACTGAATACATTTTATAAGAATCCCCACATAAAAATGAAAAATATTAAACAGTGCATCAAATGCAAATCTGCTCCATATTGTTTTATTGACTTTGTTTTTAAATTAAACGTTAAAAAGAAAATAAAAATATATTACGCTTGCATTACTAAGTTAAACACTTCCAATACTTAAATTGGAATTCTCATATTGTATAAGAGATGATCCCAGTTGATTAAAATATTAGCAATGAAAATCACAGGATGCTTACGTGCAAAGAATTAAACATGCATATTATTGGTATATTGAACATTAAAAAACAAGAAATCAGAAAAACAAAAATGTACACAGAAATAATTTATTAAATTTATTATATACATATTTGGAAGGTCAGAATTGTTATATGAAATTTAAAATATTGAGAATTCGTTTAGCTGCTATACTACTTTCTTTATGCCATATAAATACTTTTATGATGTTTACTTTTACATGCAAGATTATCATATTTTATAAAGGAAAAAGATGAAGGCAACATGCAGTCATCTAATACAGAATTTAAAATACTAACTATCTCTCTGAAGATTTGCTTAAGAAAAATTACAGTAGAAAAAAAATGTACTTACCAAAAGAGAATTTGATCGATGATTATGTGAATACTGCTGAGAGAAAAAATCTGTAGTATGATCCAGTCTATTATGTCCTCCATACTCTGGACCATCAGAATCCAAGGCAATTTTATATGTATGGCAATAGTTAAGGATTTCTATAGTGTAATTACATCATTTAAAATAAGAAATAATACATAGAATATAACAAAGTTAATTGTTGTATGTCATGAGCTAAACACACATGGCTTTTCATTAGCGTGCTGGGGTCACATTCCCCAAAAAATATCAAAGCAGTCATAAAAAAAAATTTCATTTGCTTAATCTTTTTTAGATAAATGTAATTAGACCTAAATAAAATAATTAGATGTAGTTATCTTTCAATATACAAAATACAGATGGCTCTTAGTATGTTTAGCAATTTTCTTCTATATAATTATAATTAGGGAACACATTTTTGAAGACAGTTTAGGGAAATAAGTTGTTATAAGGAATCAAACTGCTCTCTAATCTACATGAACATGGGTTACATATATACTACTATTTAAGTACCTGTTTATTATTGAATATAAAATATATTTACCTATTTTACCTGAAGGAATAAATTTAGCCTATAACTAGTTATTTAGTAATAAACTGCTTGTAGGAAAATTGAATTTACTTTGACGTAAACATGTGTAGAACTGCCAGTAATCATGAATTAAATATAAAGAAAAGTTACTTAACATATGAACCTGGGTGTCATTTAATTTACTCATGCTTTACCACCATTAACTCAATGTGACTTAAGTCATAATTACCAAAATGTTCCAAGTGGAAAGCCAGAGGATTATTAGGAAACCTAATACAATGGGAACTTTCAAAAATGAAATGCTATGATATATATTTACAGCCCCACCCCCCAAAGTCAAATACCATTCATGCATCCACACATAAATATATACAAGAAAAGTCTGGACATGACAGGCCTGTCCGAACTTGGTCCCTTAAGCAATAACAACCCTTGATTTCATTCGGTATTAAAGGTTTGCTTTACGAAGGGCTAAGTGTATTACAGTATAGCAAAGTCAGAACTGAGGTTTGCACACCAACTTTCCACAGTTAACTTTTCCCTCTTTGTCCCTTCCCATTGTTGACCGCTCATTGTTCAATCATATTCAAATAAAATCTTTTAGGACTAGTCTTTTCAACTGCAGAGTAGGCGGTTCAGAGGTGAATGCCTTTCCCAGCTGTCTGACCTTGAACTTGTGTCCCTAGAAGCTGCAATGAGTCATTAGCCTTCCCTCCCTCCCATCCAGCTCCCCCATATTTCATGGCAGACTGGCAGCTAGCGAATATGAAGCGCAGGAGTGAGATGGCAATTCTGGCAGGTCCAGTCAATATTGTAAGAAAGGTTGTTATAAATCTATCAGGATATCACAACGTTTGAAATCATTCAATCATCATTTCTAAATGCTAATTCAGATTTCTTATGCTGCCACATAACTAGAATTAGGCTGCATTCTCTTTGGGACTTGTTTGTAACATTGTCGCATTAGCAAGTCCTTCCAAAAGTTTTTTTGTGAATATCCTTACTTTGTTAGATAGGATTGTTTCTTTCCAAAGATACAAATTAATAATGATATGACAAGTATAGTTTTTATATTCCAGCAACGTCCTTAATACTGTAGATCCTTGGCTAAATCTGAGACCAAGTTATTCCAACTGATGGAAGTTTAGAGCTCTAATTTCCTGCCTCCTAGATATTGTTCAAGATATTGTTCCAACATTCTTCATGCCTGTAAAGAGACAGGGATGTATGTGTGTGTGTTTGTGTGGTGAGGTGAGGTGAGGTGAGAGAAAAAGATCTTAGAGAAACAAGGGTTAAAAAAATGTGCTTTAAGCCTACAAAAAAAGAAGACATGGGGAACAAGCTTAGACTGACTTTTCCCTAATTCGCTTGAATGTATGCAAAAAGTCAGGTTCTGTTAGTAGGCCTATATCAACAGAATATCAACCAGATTTATGGATGCAATTTCCTGACTTGGCCTAAATGAAAGGTCTGACAGTCTCCCACACAGAACATTTTTCTCCCTAGCCTAGAACAATATATTTCCTATTGTAGTGATGATGGACAGATATAACACCACCTGAAAATACTGCACATACATAATTCCAATATAGAGATTGAATCTGTATCATGTGTTGATAAATTCTCACTACAGCAATGGAAAACTGAACTTCTGCTACAAGATGTAACTGTTTTTATGCTCAAGAGGTTACTACTTTCCCTTAATGGGACTAATTTCCTCTCAGAACTCTGAAAGATTCTGATCAACAGCTATAGCTTACAGAAATTATTTAATATAGCTCTTACATTAATAACTGTTCCTGAAAAATTAAATGATGAACATTACTTAGGGCAGCCTTTGCTTGACCTAAATCTCTGTGAATGTATTACAGTGTGTTCAAAGCTGATGCTTAAGTCAGCATGTTTCACAGAGGATTGACCCAGAAAAACTACTAAAACAGCATGCAGAAACTTTCTTCCAGTAATTGTTTATATTGACAATCAGTTTTTGTTCCCCCTTGCCTACCACAAAGAATAGATCAAGATACTATTTGGATTACTTTACTGCTACTCCTCCATTGAAATATGATTTCAGCAGGTGCCAGCACACTGCTGAAATGATTCATTATGTATTTATAGAGGTAAAACAAGTATGTGAAGTGTTGATGGCAGCTGGACCTGTTAAGTCACTAGTGATATGAAAAAAACACAATGAAGGCTGAGTGAAGCTGTAAGAAAATCAGTCTGTCAAAGGCACAGAAACAAAAATTAAATATGAACATCTAAATTAAACCAAGTGATATAGAAGCTATAAAGCAATTAAAAATTATAGCCAATTATAAACCAATAATTTTGTTGCCAGGTATCTCCACATTCAAATTTGGAAAGCCTCAGGAAAAGGATATATTAAAATATAGAAGTTGCTATGCTAAAAAGTATCTGCTGGGCCCAAAGGCCTTTTTCACCAAATTGCTCTACATTTTTTCTGCCTTATTTAATGTTACTTTTTCTTCCTGTCGTTTGAAGACTTAGCCTCCTTCATTTTATCATTTCTTCTAATATCTTTTTCATACAGTGCCCCTGACATTTCTGTGACATTTTATAACATAATAATTCTTATAGAATAGAATAGAATAAGAGAGTTGGAAGGGACATTGGAGGCCTTCTAGTCCAACCCGCCTGCCTAGGCAGGAAACCCTACACCACTTCAGATAAATGGTTAGCTAACATATTCTTAAAAACATCCAGTGTTGGAGCATTCACAACTTCTGGAGGCAAGTTGTTCCACTGATTAATTGTTCTAGCTGTCAGGAAATTTCT
>JANHFT010003346.1:84043-100474 GCA_032467955.1 Pseudoxenodon macrops | reverse complement strand
AGAAGAAAAAACCCGGGGGAAAATCCCAAAAACATTTCCCCCCCCAAAACAAAAATGGTGACGTCTATGGACCAGAACCGGCTCCGTGATGTCACCAGCGGCTTACCTACTCAGTAGAATCAGCCCGAACCGGTAGGAACCCATCTCTGAAACAAAGGTACGAGAGCATAGGATCCTCACGCTTGTTTTGTTTTTGCTTTTGTTTCCTTTGGTATGAGAACCTACCCAAAAGCAGAATGGAATCTGTTCTTTATTTTTAATAATGCTGTGTTAATTCAAGATACCTTTACTGGTTTAAAATTCATATAACCTGAAAAATACCGCTTTTAAGTGTTCCAATTGTCTCAGGGTAGTCAATTAATTATTTTAGAAACAATGTCATTTTGCATATGATACTTCAGAATAACTAATAATTATGTGGCATGTGATTTAATGGACAGGAGATAGGGAGACGCAAGATAAAATTAGTGAAAAAGAGCTATTTCCTCATAATAGATATTTAGAGTACTAAAAGTATGAAGTTCATACAAATTTGTATAAGGTTATAATATCTGATGCAATATAAATCTTTTCCTCAAAATTAAGATGCTGAATTATAGGAAACTCTACAACTTTTTTTTCTTTTAGAATATTGAAAATGGAAGATTTGCAAAACTGCGATACTTTACACATGCAATGGTTAATAATACAGATTTATTAATGGTTACAAAAAGGTAAGATTCCTCCAGTATTACTTTCTTATTTTAAACAAAGCATTTATGTGCACTCTAATCAAAATCGTTCCCAGAACAACTTAGAAATTTGAGTAGAAAGATGTCAGGTCTTCTACGCCAAAGACGGAGAAGGGTGGGGCAGGGAGGTGATGAAAGGAATAACAGATTTCCAGTTATTAAAATTACAGTTATTATGAACATCTGGATTGTCATTAGCATTCAATTTACTTTAAATTAAGAGTAAAAATAATTTTGCAATGGACAAAATTGACTTCTTTTAAGCATGAAAGTGAATTTGGAATTAAATACAGTAGATAGAACTTGAAATTAAAGATGAAGTTTGTGCAGCAATTTTGATTGCCATCAGACTTTTTTTGGTTAAACCAAATAAAAATGGACCCTATACTTGTGGGAAAATGCTAAGATGAGGAGAAGAAGAAAAAGACTGAAATTGACAGAATTTTAAACTGGATGTTATATGATATTGAAGGTTACTTAAACATTTTTCTCAAAAAAAAGTTATATGATTGTATTTGTTTTAATTATTTGTCCCGTATTTGTATACAGTGGAATATTGTTTGTGACAAGAGGTACTTTTGGACAGTTAACATGTGAATGGCAGTACACTTACGATGAATTTACCAAAAAACCATTTATTGTTGATGGACGAAGGTTGCGCATTGAAGCAAAGGTAAAGTTATGGATGGTAGAGATAGAGCAAAACAAAACAAATTACTGTATTTTTCGCCCCATAAGACACTCCTGATCATAAGAAGCACCTAGGTTCAGAGGAGGAAAACAAGGGGAAAAAATCTGCCTCTGCCTACTAGCATCTTTTGTAGGGGGGGATCTACGCCCCTCTGCCTGGCCATGCCTCCGGCAGTTCAACCCCCATTCGGTATTCATCTGGCTAGCATCCTAGCAGCAAACAGTCTGGTCAGATTCAGCACGTTATCACAGGCCTAGCATGTGGTTCGTCAGGGCTCTGCTTTTTTGCGGCCACCACCGGTCAGTTGAGCAAAAGCTGGAACCCCGGCTCCCGTAGCGGATTAGCGGGCTGGCCGACTGGAAACGCCACCATTGCTGCCTCCTCTGTGTCTGCTGCCTCTGCTGGGGAACGATGAAACCTTCGCCACCGACCAGCTAATCGGCCTCCTGGAATACCACCAATCAACTGTTCCAGGTGGTGGGCATCGCTGCCACCGTTCAGGCCGCCGATGCCTGTCACCCATATTCGCTCCATACGACACAGACATTTCTGTGGCCGCGCACCACATGGGTGCGCCTCGTGCACTTCACAGCCCACATGCGCAGTACAAACCCACCCACCCCAAAAAAGGCCAAAAACAAGATGGTGACGCATGCGCAGTGCCAGAAACTCTACTTCTGCGCATACGCAGAAGGAAAAAAAACAGAAAAATATTCCAAAACACTTTTTTCCCCCAAAAAAAATTCCACAAAAAAGATGGCGCCGTCCACGGTCCAGAACCGGTTCTATTATGTCACCAGCGACTTACTACCTACTCTATAGAACCAGTCCGAACCGGTAGGAACCCACCTCTGGTGCCATTCTATGAATGGTTGCCACTCCAAAAATCCGGCTCCTTTCAGAACCAGAGACAGAAAGACATTACCTATATGTTACATACAAAAAAGATGCTTTAGAAAAACCTGTTTTCATTTAAGAGCATTTAGGTAATTGCATAAATCACGATGCAGAAATTTTCACATGCTAACCAGGACTTCTGAGATAAATATTTGCAAAGTTTGCAAGAGTTTAACATGCCAGAACAATGAATAAAATAATAGGATTCTCCTTTACATATTTAGTAAAAAAAAAACTCCCTTGTCCTATTAACAAAGTACTTTTGCAACTGCATTTGGGATCCTTTCTCAATCAGTACTCTCAAAACGATTTTATCTATGTAGCTGTACTTAAAATTCATCTTGTACAATATTAAATATTTTAATTTATTGTTTTACTAAACTTTATATGAAACTTTTAGGTTCTTTATTTAAATGATTATGACTGGCAGAATGTCTACTGTACTATACATACAAGGGTCTCACTGTTGCAGAAGAGTCTTATGTAGTCTTCTGTCTTAAGAGATTTCATCTTTCCACATAGCTACTTTTTCCAGTCTAGTGGTCTCCAGCTGTGCTAAATCAGCTGAAATCCAATGCATTTGAGGATATCAGGTTAAGAAGATTTCTGATGAGGCATCTTTTGTTCTTACTGCAGCAGTTACAGTAGATGCTGCTCATCCCCCCCCCCCACTGAACACTCTAAATGTTCAGAAAAATAGTTTAAATTTGAGAGCCAGTCACACGTTGTTTTTGGGATGTGGGGTAGGAGATCTAAAAGACATTTTAAACAAATACTAATTTCATTATATAATTTGCAAATCCTTTCCTGGAATGGGAAAAAAATAGTGCTGCTAGGTATTTGGAAATTTGCTTTTAATGCACAACTCTATTTGTTTGCTTGTTTATTTCAGGAACGAGTGAAGTCTGTATTTCATGCCAAAGAATTTGGAAAAATAATTAATTTTAGAACACCAGAAGATGCAAAGGTGAATATGAAATTCTATTACTACATAATATATTAATATCCTGTTTTTAAGGAATCAACTGAATGTAAGGTACAATATGTGGATAGTGAATAAGTACTTCAGATGTTGGTGAATTGCAATTCCTATTGCTCTTTTACGGTGCTTCTTAGTGATGCTGGGAATTGTAGATAGATCTGAAATGCCCAGATTGCATAATCCTGATATCAGATTTTTCATAGTGGAAGCAGTAAGGCATGGGTGTGACATTTCTCAGAGAAGCTGTTTCCATCCAAGTGTGGCTTAACCAAGTGATTCACAGTGATGTCAACTATGCGATTCATGACATCACAGGAATTGTTCAGTGTTTAGCTCTATGCTTTATTAATTTGTAAATTTCCCCCTTTTTATTTATTAAATCAAATAATCAAGTTTTGCTTTAACTTAGGTTTGTTCAAATTTCTTTTTAATTTCCACAGTGGATCCTCTCTAAGCTGGAAGAAAAAGTAAAGGAGAGTCAACCAAAACTATGACCCGTTGAAGAAAATCAGAACATTGTAGTTGTTTTATACTTCAAAGCATGTGACACTATTTAAATACAAAGAGATTGACACTATAATTTTGTGTATTTAAATCAATTGTTTTTGAATCTTCTACACTATTGAGTGAAAAAGGTCAGTTTTATCAATAGGCGCAAGCACTCTGTTGCTAAAAGCTGCTATTGAATTGTGGCTTATTTGATTTTGTATTATTTTGTATCAATAATAATAGTTTAAATCTAAACTAAATTGGTTTTATTTTTAAATCTGCCACGTAATCAACAAGACCAAACATCTTAGTAGAGTCTTGTGATGTAGTAATCAGGTTCTTCCCTGCTCATAATTCCTTTTATTCTGTGTTTATTTAAAGATAATGCTGTACTGACACATCCCATTAATATTCACTGAGATTCAGTTTAATTCAGGAAGACTGATTTAACCAGCAGTGTTCTGATATTCTGATACTACCTTGCTGACCTTGCTTTGTATGAGAAGCCTTTTAATAGATATAGATATATATGTATATAATGAGGTGATTTAATTTTTGATACAGATAAGGAATTTATGGTACTGTAACAGTTTTTAATAATCACATTTTATATAATACAAAAATTAACAAAATGTTCTATTGTCACACAATTAAGCAAATATCAAACGAAATAAAAAAATAGTGATTTTTTTTTTTAATGGTATGGTCAAAACTATCAATAGAGCATCATGTTTTAAAGTACTAGTTCATTTAGCCATGAGCTATATTTGGAATTTGAAGTCAAAAGCATGTTTCAGAGTGAATGGGGCTTATATCCTATAGGTCAGCACCTCCTTAAAGAAACTGACTTTTTCTGGGCTTGCTGAAGAACACCAGGAAATGCATGTGTTTTTGTGTCTGAAGTACTTTATTAGCTTTGAATCATAGTTTTTCATTTAGGAATGAGTTACATTTTGGATCTGAAGTCAAAAGCATGTTTCAGAGTGAACATGTCCTCACACCTTTTGGCATCTTCCTAAAAAAGCTGTGTCTTCTTTTGGACTTGCTGAGAACTCCAGAAAAATGCATCCATGTGTTTTTGTTGCCACTCTAAAGTATTGTTTCAGCTTTGGATCCAAAGTGGTAATACATCCCTGATTTTATCTAAGAATGTCCCTATGGGTTTGTATGTGGTTTTGGGATGTGTATGTACCGGGAAACCATCATTACAGAATATTTAATAAAGTAATGTTAAAACATATATCAAAATACACACACACACACAATATCAGACGGGGAAAATATTGCACAATGTTAATTTTAAGACTATGCAAATAAATACTGCCTATCCCACCTTTATGACAGAGGCTACTTCATGAAAGAGAAATAGAATGCAAATGTACATAAAATATAATAGATTTGAGTAGTTTGATGCATGCAGTAAATGTCTGCTGCCAGAATATTCTTTTCAGATTGTTTGAAGGATTGTGGTGGAGGAAAACTAGTCTTTGCTAGTGGTGCTTAAACTAATCAAACTGTAGCTTTGTTGTAAAAGCTGAATAAAGTAAATGGCATGCCCAATGTGACAGTATGTGTTATGTATTTATAAGATATTCTGATATGCTTTATGTAACTGTTTGAGGAAAGTACTCTCCCCCATTGCATTGTTCCAAGGTTTTATTTCTTTATATAACTCCTATAAATTAAATGATCAGAAATGCCAAAGTATAATTGGTATTGTGTGGTTCAAGTTTCTGATACCTATCCAGGGTCTCTAACTTCACATCACACACTTGAGCATTTTCAATTGCTGCATTAATTGTACAGTAATGCCAACTATATAGCATCTTTAAAAATATACAATAAATACATATATAGCTTTTACACTGTTTCAATTGACCTTATTTGGCTGTAGTTTTTATTTTCTCATATCTGCTCTGTTTATTTTAAAAGTTATCAAATAGGCACATATGTAAAATGTTTTGTTAGATCTGTAGGCTGCATTTCAGTAATTCAAGAATGTTGCTGAAGGACCATGTAAGGAGAAGAAATCAGTTTGGATTGAGAGGAGAAAAGAACCAAGAATACTTATTTCAAGTCCAAATCTATGTTTAGGTAGAGAAATTAATTTACAGGTAGTTATTGAATTATGACCATAATTAATCCTGGCAATTACAGTTGTAAATTATGAGAGTTGTAAAGCAGGTAACCAGACCCGTTAAAAAAAAATCTTTTTCATGACAGTCATTAAGCAAACACCACAGACATTGATTAAGCAAATCCACTGTTTGCTGTGGATTTTTTGCTGGAAATTAGAAGTAAATGCCATTTTCCCAGCAAACAGTTGTGAATCGTCGGCACATAACTGCAGGGTGCTGCAAACTGCCATAAATGTGGCCAGTTGCTAAGCGCCCAAAATGCAGTCACATGACTGTGGGGCAACAATGGTTGCTAGGCAACCAGACCTAAGTTGAGGGCTATCTGAATACAGCGGTTTTTATTGTTTTGGTTTGCGTTGGTTTTCCCCCCGTTTTTGAGTGTTTTTGTTTTTGTTTGTAAAGTGGTCATTAAAAAAAAGCGATGGGCTGTACAAGAAGGAAGAAACTGTCTTCTTAGAAAGGCACACTTCTTTAGATTCACTTATTAACTCCCAATCAAAAAAAAAGCAAGTTGGATAATTTTTAAAAAATGTATGAACTACCATCTCTTTATAATCATCATGGCGCAAAATATTTTATCTCCCTTCCCTGCCTCATTTCCTTTGTATTGAGAGACTGAGATTATAAAGTTTGAAAATAACGATTGCTTTTATTGATCCAGTTGTAGGCTGCTGTGGAGTAAGTGAGCTATAAAAAATTTTGAACAGGTAAAACATTTTTTAAAAAAGGGATCGAATGGAGAATCAAAGCGTCATTCAAGTTATAAACAAGGATTACTTGATTATAGAAAGCCACTGTTTATTTAGCAAATTTGTATAGCTACCCATGTCACTGAGCAGCATACAGTCAACAAATGATTAAAAACAAATATAACAATCATTAAAAAAATTAAACAAATTGAAACAAAGATTGTGGGAGAATATCAATATTCTAAGTACAGTGGGGCCATCTTGCGACTCCCTATGGGACTCCTCAAGATTGTTGGTAAAACCATGTTTTATTACAGGGTTTTCAGAAAGCTGGAATAGGAAGAGGGCCAACCTCACTTGGGATCCAGAGGGCAGGAACCACAGCAGAAAAGGCTGATATTTTGGTTCCCCTCAGGTGGATCTTCTTAGCAGATTGGACCCATAATACATCCTTCCTGACATAGATGTAATTGGGAAGAGACTCGAACAACTGCCTTGGGTTTGTTAACCTATTAATATTAATTCAAATAATATTAAAGCATCAAGGTTTTCCATAAAAGCACCTGTCAGTTGTAGTTGCATGTCATTAAGTGAGAAGATATGCAAACAGTCTCTTTAGTATTCATCGTTTAATTGCAAGTAAAATACCGCATTTTTCGGAGTATAAGACGCATCCACCCCCCCCAAAAGAGCAACCAACTGCTGTCACCTGTTAAGGCTGATTGTTCATTACAAGGAGAAAGGCACCATTAAAAACAATTTAATAAATAATTACTCAAAACTAAGCACCCCTTTTTCTGTTGAATAATAAGTACAATTAGTCTCAAACTCATCTTGTGGCCTCACTAGGTTTAAATGCACATCTATTATAAATTATGAAAGGTAAAAGGACCTCTGTGATTATGACCAAAATGCTCACAAGTCCCCTCCAAAAAATTAAAAGATTATTCAAAATCTGTTCCTTAAAAAGTTCTAAACTTATTCAAAGTTCCCTTCCATGTTCAGCAAGGACACAAACAATTGTTTAAAAAATCTATTACACAGAATATCTTTTATAAGTAATAAATAAAATTGCAGTATAGTCAAACGTAGCTGATTCCCTTTTATTCATGCCAGGTTGAATTCCTTTAGATTCAGAGTGAGGATGGTGTCTTTAACAGCTGCAAACACAAATCGAATGTTCTCGGTGTCAGTGGCACACGTAAAGTGAGCATAGATGTCTTTGTCTGAATTCTGATCCTTATATAACTGCAGAATGAAGTCTCCAGCAGCTTTGACATCTTGTTTTGGTCCTGTTCGAAATCAAAATTGATAACTCAGATTGAGATGTCCAAATATGTTTTTATATGTATTAGTTGTTCAGTACGTAAATTGCGTCTGACTCTTCACAGGGGATGGTTCCTTGCGAGAAGGCAGCAAATACATGCATGCTTGCCCACTGTTCATGCAAGTGGGGATGTGTGCACACCCTCTCCTGCTGCTTTCATGGCCAGGTTCTGAATGGCTCATGGCACAGTAGTGGGCCATGGCCTGTGGGTTAAGTATCCCTGATCTAATTACCTTTTGCTATTCCCTTCTCCTTTTGCCTTCTATGTTTATTAGTGTAATCCAGTCCATTGTTTTCAAACATGCTGGATTGAACAGATGATAACTTTTTATTCTAGCATCAATATCCATCTGTTAGGATTAGAATCTGATAATGTGTAACTTCCATTATAATAATACAAACTAAGTATTCCAAGTAATAGCATAGCAATAGCATATAGAGTTATATACCCCTTCACAGTGCTTTTACAGCCCTCTCTAAGCAGTTTATAGAGTCAGCCTATTGCCCCCAACAATCTGGGTCCTCCTTTTAACGACCTCGGAAGGATGGAAGGCCGAGTCAACCTTGACCTGGTGAGATTTGAACTGCCAAATTGCAGGCAGTCTTCAGAAGTAGCCTGCAGTACTGCATTCTAACCACTGTGCCACTATGGCTCTATAATATAAATTGTAGTAAAATAGCAAATTTTGATAGTATAAGAAAGAACCATGATAGCTGACAGGTTTTACAAAAAGAGTGCAATTGTGTAAGTGAATAGAAGAAATTGTGCCCCTGTATAACAGAGATAAGCCCCATTTAGAATAATTATTTACCTCGGAACTGGGGGAAATAGTTAATTAAATGAGAATGCATAATTTTCTCTTCTAAAATATCTTTTTTGTTTAAGAACAAGATGATTGAAGACTTCTGAAACCAAGGGTAGGTAATTACTGTTTTAAATAAGGCCTTGCTTTCTTCCAAACGATTCTACAAAAAAAAAAAGCATAAGAGAACATAGAAGCATTTTTAAATAGGTTATCTTCAAAAATTAAAGTACCTTTATTTAATATTCAAAACAAAATTACTCTACCATTTTTTGCATCCTGACATGTACACAAAATGTAATTAATTTGGGCAACTATTAGCTATTCAAACTCTATTACAAATCTTAAAATAGACATATGGAGATGGGAAAACTTCACTGGCCTGTAGACAGAATGTTCCTGGGAACACTGGAACTTCCTCCCCACCACCTCGGGAACACAATGATCTATTTCTTTTGGGAATAGTGCAATAGTTTTGGGAAGTATATCTCCCAGAAGAGGAAATGCTTAATGCTGGCTCATTTCCAGAAAACTATTGGACCACCTCCATATGGCACAGTTGGCAAGAAAACAAGTATTTTGTCCCAGGAATGGTGATGTTTGTGTATGGCTAATAACACAGAGTCCATATGTAAAACTGCAACCATATAAGAATTATTAAGATGAGCCCTGCTACAAGACCGAAGTGCTCCTGATAGCAGACCACTTCCTTATAAATATTTATTACGAGTGCTTTACAGTTATTGTTACAATTATCTGTGCTGGAGGATTGCAGTGGACTGTAGGATTGTGATACAGGTAGTCCTCAGTTAACGACCATTTGATAAGCATCTGTTCAAAGTCACCATAATGCTGAAGATGGTGGTCATAACCTTTCTCAATGTTCCTGTCATTCCTCGACCACCATAGTTAGGTGGCTGCGACCTAGACACTTGGCAATCACCTCACACTTATGATGGTTGCAGCAACCGAAGGTCACAGGATCCCGATTTGCAACCATCCCTGCCAATTTCCCACAAGCAAAGTCAATGGGGCAGCTGGCAGGGAAGATTGTAAATTGCTCAGATTAGCCTCCCTCCCTCCATCCATGACATGCCTTGCTGGCCACCGTAAACTATCTCTGGACCCTTATGCATCCTCCCTGAGCCTTGCTATGCTTACACGCCCTCCCAACCCCTTAGACACCATTTCCGAGCCTCGCTAAGCTCACTCCGTGCCTCCTTAACTACTTGTGCGCTTTCCCCTACCTGTCAGCAGCCATCTGAACCAGTTGTTCCCCCTTGCACACCTTCCCAAGTCTTGCTGCATTTGTGCCATACTTCCCTAGCAGCTCGCTCTGACTCTCCCACCCGGCAGCAGCCACCCCAGGTTTTGTTGCCTCCCAAGCTACCTAACTATCATTTTACCTGTCTGCTAGTTTGCTTGCAATCTACCAGGGATTTGCAAAATTCTGCTGACTTCCCTGCTGACTTTGCTTGTTAGAAGCTGTGAGGCGGTGCTCACTTAAAAACCCACAATCCTCTCTTAACAATATCCATGGGCACTACAGGGATTGCTATCATTAAGCAATGCAATCACATGACATTATGCTTTATGATTCTATTGCTTAATGATGGGAATTCTGGTCCCAATTGCCCTCAAAAGTCTACCTGTTCAAAGTTCCTGGAGGCTGGCTCATAGTGGAATGCTTTGGGTGATGTAGATTGTGGGATCAGAAAACTCATTAGTAGGGAGGAATAGAGAGACTGAAGGAGGAGTTAGGAAATGCTCAAAGCTAATGTCAGTTGGCAAATGGAAGGTGTAGGCAGAGGACCTTTGACCAGCTAATGCTGGTGCACCAATTGCGGTCCTACCTGGAGCAGGCTGTGCTGCAGTAACTTGGACCTTTATCACTTTGTAAATGTGCTTCAACCAAAATTCCACAGTCAATTGTGATCATTAAGTGAGCTATTTATTGTCATTTACTTATTATTAATCATATATTAGTTTATTTTCAACCATGGATGCTTTATTATTTTTGTTCAACATGAATATACCTCTGTCAGAAGTCCAAGCCAATTACATTAGTATAGTTTTCGTGTTAAGGGCATAGTTGGGCAGTTATCTCTCAAGTTCCTTTTTCCCCTCCCTAGATAACTGGCATAAATGTCAGCCTTCCTGGTAACTTCTGTTAAGATGCACACATGAGTATTAAATAACTATTTATGACAGCAATTACTTTTCTTTTTCCTACCTCATTATGGGATTCTGCCAGGACTTGGTCATATTCACTCAGTGCAACTAAAAATATAATTGAGGTCACATTTTCAAAGCAGTGGATCCATTTCCTTCTTTCTGATCTTTGTCCACCAACATCTACCATTCTGTAAAAAGGAGCATAAATCACTAATCATTCTGTAAAGCTTGACCAAGCACCAATTTTGAGGCTGCACTTTGCTAGAAAGATATATTGATTTTTATAAAATTGATTTTTACATTTTACAATTGGAAAAATTAACAGGTAAATTATGTTCCATTAAAATGACAATGGAAAAGTTATTTCAAGTTATCTGAGCTTTATGGGTACCAATTCTATTGTTGGATCAAATAATGTGTAACTTCATCCATCTCCACAACTTTTCCACAACACATATTCCTAGTCCCTGCTGCATTGAAAGAGAAGCAGTGAAGATGCATAGTGGAAGAATTGGTTTCCCCCCCCCCCCCAACTTCTCATGCACTGAATAAAGTAAGTCCAAATGTGGAAGACACTGAAACCGGGTTGTAGCAGCTCTCAGGAAAATTCAGGAAAACAATTCCTACTGCTTCCCATGCTGGGAGGGAGGGGAGAGAAAGGGATTGCAAGACTGGCTGGGAAACTATCAGGGACTGTTGAAAAGGAAGTTCATGTGATGGCAGCAGACTAGAAGTGTGGCGGCAGTCAATAGCACTAAATCAGACATAACTTTCCTAAATTTCATTTCTCAAGAGTCATAGGTCTTGGATCTCGGACACATTCTGTGAGTCCAGCTGAGGTAACTTTTTCAAAAATTGTTGCCCATTGATCCGCTGTTTCATCCAGTTAAAGGTCAAGACAATTACAGTTTCAGAAGTATATAGATTAGGAAATATGGGATGCAATGGCTCAGCAGTTAAAGACACTGAGCTTGTCTGCGGGGTGAGCTCCTGTTCCTTGCTCCAGCTCCTGCCCATCTAGTAGTTTGAAAGCATGCAAATACAATAGATTAATAGATAACACTTCGCTGGGAAGGTAGCAACTTTCTCTGCACCTCTGGCATATAGTCATGCTGGTCACATGACCACGGAAATTGTCTTTGGACAATGCTGGCTCCCTTGGCCAAGAAACTGAGATGAGTACCATTCGCTAGAGTCGGACACAACTGACAGGGAAACCTTTACCTTTAGATTAGAAAAGACTTATACATTACTGTAAGAACAGTTGAACAATAGAACAAATTACAGAGGGTATGCTTCTTTTCACTGAATATGATCAAGCAGTTAGCCTTCCACCATGGACATTTTAATTCGGACTTGATCTCCTAAATAATATTTTTTAAGTCTTGATTTTATGATTCTGAAATCTTCCTTTCTTTGCAGATGAAAATGGATGTAGCATAATAGCAACAGTGAAACAAGCATTTTCTTTAGTTATCCGTTTACTGAAAACAATTGGTGCCATTTGGGGCGTATGATAGTCATGATGACTAAGCGAAGGCCTTCAGGGTAGACTTACCGAAAAGCAACTTTTTGTAGCACAAAAGGGTATTCAATTATTCCAGTGGTTGGTATTCTCACTCTGAGGACATCTTGCTCATTCGGCACAAATGATGGCACGGCTATACGTTCTAAATCTGAAAGGAAACTTCAAAATCAAAGTCACACATCTTTTTAGTTCATGCCATCAGAAAGCATTTCACATGATTCAACAGAGACTAAAAGTGGTATTTCACATGAAAGCTAATATAGCAACCACAACAACAAAAGGATTGAAAGTGTATTCTGAATTAGGATGCAATTGTGGAAATCTTACTTCTACTTGAAGATTGCAGAGAGTTGTAATGCTTCTTTGTATCTGCCGCTGCCCTATATCCTCCCTCTGAAGCCTATATGCTCTGAACCTGCTGGATTTCGCAAGCGCCCTAAAGATTTGACTTCTCCAGCAGGATCTGAGATAAAGTGATCTGTAACTCCAATTCTTGATTACTGTTCTCCCATTACTGTTTGTTCCCTGATATGATCTGACATATGTACATCTTGGTATTACTTTATTTCTGTTTTTAAATTCAATTCCTTGTATGGATTCAGAATTTGCTCAAAGTGTGTAAGATGAAGATGATGATGGCCTCAAAGATCAAATATCTAATTATTCTACAGATAGCTAGATAATGTACAGGAAGTATTTGTGATGCCCATTTAACAGAGAAGGACAATCTACTGGAAAAATTTAATATGCATATCCCTCGTACAGAAAAGCATGCGTTATATTGATGACAAGAGTCTCCTAAAACAGCGTGATCAAAATTTGGCATTACAATTATATTTTTCGATAGCAATATTTTTTCTCTAATAAAGAAAAAAAATCAAGCTTTTGAAAGACTTATCAAAATTGGGGGTAAACTCAATGCCACCAATTAAGTCTCTGAAAAAAGGCTTAAAACCTTCAGCTTTGAGCCTCCAATGATTTCACTGGGTCAACAAGTCCACTGCAGCCCTCCAGGGACTCCCCCAAAAAAGGAAAGGAGGGGGGGATTTCCAGTTCCAACCAGAGAACCACTATGTGATCCTGTCATGCATTTGTTTCAACTATGTTTCATTAACAGTTCAAGATCATAAAAACTGAACACGCACTCTTAGTAAAATCTGTTCATTAACATTCCATACAACAAAGTGATAATAAGCCATAATTTTAAAAAAATTAAAAACCAAAGTGAAGATTACTATACTATACTTACTATTTAGCAGAGTCTGACAATTGGTATTCTCTCCGTCGGTGGTAGCACTCTTGGATGCCTGGATCCTCCCATAGCCTCTTAATTGCTTCTGCATATTTTCTTTCCAGGCTTTCTATTTTGTCTGTTTGTACCTCTTCAATCATTCGGCTGTCGTCCTGAAATGGGGAGTGGAGGGGGTAGGTGTAGTTATAGACTGAAAAATCAGTTTGAAGAACAGAAAATGTCAAACTGGAGTTCATCAGCTCTATGTTAAGCAAAGCACAACCGCAGGCACAAGATAATCTGTCCAATTCAGCCATTGGAATGAAGCTTTACTTAACAAGCAATCCTTATAAGGTTGATTGAGATAACCGTGGCAAACATAGGATTTATGGAAGACAAGGCTAAATCTTTTATTGCTTCAAGGGTGCATCAATAGCTTTGAACCAACAATATCTAAGGAGGCTGTTTGGAGAATGCATGTTCCTTGCTCTATTTGATGTAGATCTGAACTGCTTCTGATTAGATATGCAATCAGAACTCTGAATGGCTGGCTCTCCCAACCAGGAAGACGTAAATAACAGAATAACAGAGTTGGAAGTGACTTTGGAGGTCTTCTAGTTCAGGGATCTCCAACCTTTTGGACCTCAGGGACCACCAAATTCATAATTTTAAATCCCGTGGATCACTGGGGAGGGAGGCTCAGCCACCTTTTGGGCTTACCTGTTTGCTTCTGCGAGAACTCAGGATGGGAGGCCTGAGAGAAAGTGCCTTGTCCAGGCACACAACCTGGAAACTTCTTTTGTGTTCCTTCTCTCAAGAAGGTTGGTCAATCTGAGTGAAGGAAAACGAAGACGGGCAGACTGACGGTGGCTTGCTGACATTTGTGGGAAAGTCAGTCCCATATTTCAGAGCTGTAGTAACTGTAGCAGTCACAGGACTTTGATCATCTCAGAGCAGCTCCTCCACCTACTACTACAGCTCTGAAATATGGAACTGGCCGGTGGTAGAGCTGGAAATCTCTGCCATAGAGGGTGGCATGTGCAATGTGCAACTTTGCAGGTGGTGCAACGTGCAAAAAGAAGCACAGCCCTCGCCGGCTAGAACGAGGTTATATTGCTATTGCAGTGGGGGGGGAGGCCCAAGCAGGCCAAAGCAGCGGTGGTGATGGCTGCAAGGTGTGGGAACGAAGTGCCACTTGCATTTGCGCAGCATCAGCATTCCACCTTCACCAAGGCAGCCCATGTCTCTTGCTGCTTGCGACTCAGAATGGTAAACCACATCCAGGAAGCACTACACTGGAGTCCACCCTAGCTTTGCTGTCCATTTGCGGACGCTAGATTGGCTGCCTGAAATCTCTCGTGTCTCAAGGAGCCCGGCCGAAGTTTCCTGCGCCACTTCAGGGAGCACTCCTTGAGAGATGAAAGTTTGCAGGGGGGCAATCTAGCGTTCGCAATAGACAGCTAGGGTTGACCCCGGGCACTTCTCTCCGCTAACAGGCACCCAAGCTAACTGCCTAAAGGACCCCATCCTGTCCCTGGGAATCAAAGCGCTGAAGTGTGAGCGATGTTTTCTCCTCTCCTTTCTCAGTGCTGATCTTATAAGCGTATATATAATGAGTGTCCTCCAAGCGGAAAGGAAAAAATGTTAAATATATAACCAAGCAAGCAAGTAGTAACACATAGTGGCATTTGAATTTACTGGCCCAGCAATCAGTATCCCAAATTTTTTCTTGGTTTTTTTTTTTTCAACAAAAGAAAGAAAAACAAGCAACTATGATCTTCTTAAAATCTGACATCTAATCCCATATGTGCAGGCATAACATTTGGCATTAATGTTCCATGATAGAAATTAATCTAAACTCTAAAATAAATCTCGTCATTGCTAAAGTACTTGGCATTTCCACTTACACTAACTAGGTTGACTCTGATTCCTTTAGCATTAGTCAGAATGTGACTTTGAGAAACGAAGAAATCAGGCACTCTGGAAATGTTATACAATTGACTGGGCAACAGATGAAAGCATTTTATTTGCATTTGACTATGTGAATAAAACTAACCTGACAGGCATGAAAAGATCTAGATTTCTCATTTAAAAAAAAATATCATAGTAGATCTTTTGATTGTAATGCATTTACTAGTGTTACAGTACTACAATTTTTGGAATTTTGAAACTTTTATGATAAGATTTTGGAGCTAACTATATAAACAATTTTTCGTGGGAAAGGAAGTTATTTTGTCTATTGTAAATCGTATCATATATTAGATCATGAGTTAAATTGGATACTATTGGGGATTAAAGATTCTGGGCAAAACAAATTTAACCAAAAGTTTTGATCAGTATTGGAATTTACAAAGTGATACAAAATGCTTCAGCTTTTAAAAATTAAAGAAGATCTTTGAAGATTGAGGCCAGAAATTAGTAACTGCAATATCAGTATCAGGTATGCTTTTATGGATAGACAATCATCCAGTGTTGAATGAATGACAGATGTGAAACAAATCTTGCTTGATGCAGAAATAGTAGATCAGAAATATTGGATTAAAAAGTGTGGATTATAAACAGAGAAGACATTTAAAGTGGAAATACAAGTGATAAATCAAGAGAATGACTCAGATAAGAACATTTTACAAAATATTCAAAAGAAGCTGGCTGAAGTTTTAACAATTAAAAAGGAAATGGATGGGGAGAAACAGGCTCAGACTCAACCCTTCCAAGACGGAGTGGCTGTGGATGCCGGCGTCCCGATACAG
>JANHFT010003346.1:64528-79068 GCA_032467955.1 Pseudoxenodon macrops | reverse complement strand
CCCAACATGCAAACCGGAAGTGACTTCAATTTACCTGCTAGGCCATTTTAAACCCTCCGGGGGCTTCAGGGAAGCGTCCTGAAGCATCAAGAAGGTAAAAAACGGCCCAACATGCAAACCGGAAGTGACTTCAATTTACCTGCTAGGCCATTTTAAACACTCCGGGGGCTTCAGGGAAGCGTCGTGAAGCATCCAGAGGGTAAAAAACAGCCCAACAGACAAACCGGAAGTGACTTCGATTTGCCTATTGGGCCGTTTTTCACCCTCCAGGGGCTTTAGTGTCCTGAAGCCTCCGGAGGGTAAAAAAATGGCCCAACGGGCAAACAGGAAGTGACTTCAATTTGCCTGCTAGGCCATTTTTCACCCTCCGGGGGCCTCACATGCCCTCCAAAATGGCTCTACGTGCCACCTGTGGCACGTGTGCCATAGATCCGCCATCACTGTCCTAGTCTGTCTTTTACGGTTGTTTTTAGTAGGTTGGCCTGTATTATCTTTTTGCATGAAGATAGATGCAAAGCAGAGGTGGGTTCTGAATCTTCTTACTGCCAGTTCACTCAGGGGCACGCTGTGATTGCGCATGCACCCATGCACAGTGCTTAAAAAAAGCCGAAAGAACCGGCTCGGGGGTATGGCAGATCCGTGTCACTAACGGTTCTACCAAACCAGGCCATCAAGTTACTAATGGTTCGGAACCTACATCTGATGCAAACCTTCAATTACCGGTAGTTCTTTTTTCTTTCTATACTGACCCATTTTTTATCATTTATTATTACATGTTTATTATTTTTGAAATTTGTTGCCAACTCTTAAGAAAAGGTAAACTCAAAACTTATTCAAGGGGTGTGCTGGTTACGAAATTCTGGACCTCAAAATCGGGACACAAGATAGAAGGCTGAAATTCTGCATTTTGTATTTAACAGATTAACAGAGTTAGTAGGGACCTTGCAGGTCATCTAGTCCAACCCCCCTGCCCAAGCAGGAGACCCTACACCATTTCTTTTTTTTCAAATCATGTTTTATTTTATTTTTCTCCCCCCAAACACAGCTTACAACATCAGTTGTCAGAGTACACATTTTCAAACTTTACATTTGTATAATTTTAACACAATATAATCACAATTTCTTTATCCATTTCACCATCAAATTTCATACTCATCTACATTTGTTCTTTCCTCTTATCTTCTATATCCTTTAATTCTGCAACATTCCAACCCTTTCCTATTTCCCTTCTTCTTTCTTTCTCCCCTTTTCTACTTCCCTAACCCTTTCTTTCTCCCTTCTTCCACCTTCTCCCATCTACCTTCCTTCTCTTCTCCTCTCCCTCTCTTCCTTCCTTTCTTCAATTAACTCTCCTTACTAGTTGTTGCTTCTTCTTCTCAACAATTTTCCCCCCAGTCTGGAACAAAGTCATAATATTGACTTTGGAAGACTTCTGCTCTTCAGTTCTATTTTATTTTTCTTAACCCCATTCATACCTGTGGACAATGGCAGGTGAATTCAAGAGGGTTCTTGGGCAGCACGCTACAGCTTCCACCATTAAGGCAAGGATTTGATTGGCAGCTGTCAATCATTGATTCACACAGAAGTCCTGGAGGGAAGAACAAACACAGCGCCAAAGAGTTTGTTTTAATTTTTACTTCTGTTGGTTTCTTCTTTGCAATCTACCAGCGATGTCCCTTCCTTTTTTTTAAAACTTTTGGCAATTTGATCTTAGCACTTTCTGCTACAAGGTCAGTTTCTGATGATTTGTACGTAGTTCTCCACTTACGACCACAATGGAACCCAAATTTTGGTTACTAAGCAAGATAGCTATGAGGTGAGTTTTGCCTCAATTTGGAACCTTCCTTGCCACAGTTGTGGAGAACCGCTGCAGTTGTTAAAATAGTAACAGGGTTGTGAAGTGAATCTGGCTTCCCCACTGACTTTGCTCATCAGAATGTCACAAAAGGGGATCAAGTGACCCTGGGACACTGCAACCGTCATAAATACGAGTCCGTTGCAAAAGAGTCAAAATTTTGATCATGTGACAGTGGGGATTCTGCAGCAGTTGTTAAGTGTGAAAAATGGCTGTAAGTCACTCTTTTCAGTGCTGTTGTAACTTTGAAAGATCACTAAACGAATGGTTACAACAAGTCGAGGAATTTATCTCTGAAGGGACTTGGCAGGGCAGGATGGGGGGGAATAGGAGGAATAGGTGGGGGTTCCTGCAGTTTAAGTGTGCAATTTATGACAGGGAGTGGGTGGGTGGGTCGTTACAGCGAATGACCATGGGGCATTGTAGTGGCCATAACTTCAAAACTGGGTTGTAAATTGCTTTTGGGGTGAGGTCTATTATAATTTTAGTTGCTAAGTGACTGATCATAAGTCAAACATTACCTGTATAGATCAGGTATTTTTGGAAAGCAAACTAATAACAGCAAGGAAATTGAAGTTCTCCTTCAATCCCATGCCATTTCTTACCACATTTTCCTCTCTAGACTGGACTATTCTAGACTCTTCCGTAAATGCAATGATAGCAGTCTAGAAACCAAAGCTATGAGAATCACTGGAGGATTTGGCCACAGGCAGGGATTCGATCATGTCAGGGTTGCAGAACTGGAAGGAGCAAGCCAATTCCCTCTGCAGTTCAGGAATAGAAATTAAATGGCTGTCCTGCTTCTCCTTAAAGCCCAAAATCTCCACAGAAAATTATTTCTAGTGTGCATGAACTCTTACCATTCTGATTTATTTCTAAGACTGAAGCAGACTTTGCCTGCAACTAACTGAAAGGTATTATTCCATATCCTGCATTTTGAGGCAACAGAGAATTGTTACTTTTTTTACTTTTTTACTTTATTAATTTCCCCCCCTGTGTGACAACCTCCCCCCGCCGCCACAAGTACTGCACATGAAAGATGATATCTTGGATCTCTTTTTTTCAAAACTAAATAAATTCAGTTTCCTCAGTTGTTTATAGGATTTATCAGTTTCCATTCCTTTGATTATCCCCTTTGTTACTCTTACACATTGCCAAAAAATCTTTTATTTAATGTATTTTCAATGCAGATTATAGTGGAAACTATATTTCCACTGGTGTGGAAGTATAATCATATTTGCTCTTTTTAAAGCCATAACCCATTGTTAATCCATTTTTTTATTTGATATTAACAAGTGGGCTACAAATTCTCCACACCTGCAGCGCATAAAGGGCAGTGAATTCAAACAAATAATAGAGAACTTTGAAGGAAAAAAATAATCTTATAGGTTATTTAAGGTGAGATGGCAGGTGAAAAGAATTCTTTTTTGTGATGCTTAGAACTATATATTAGAGAATATATGAATATAAGAAATATTTAATATAAAAATATGAGAACAACCGTTCACTTTTTTTGTCAGGATGCAATCCACAGGAAACTAATATAAAACAAAAACAAGGTAATTAAAACCCAATTAAAAATGCAAACGTAGTAAAAAGAATAAACAAAAGCTAACATCCCTCCAAACCAGGTTCTAGATTTATTGAATTACGAAGCCATAATAATTGTTTTATTGTTTGTCTCACTCATTTGCCAGGGCTTCTTGTTTTTCACCGTACCCACCTAATTTTACAGGGAAGAAAAAGCTTCAACACTTTTTGTGACAAGGGATTTTGTTTTTCAGTCAGTGTGTTGGAGATGACTGATGCTGAGTTGTGGTGACCCAAACTTGGGACTGGTCCAAGGTCATTCAACTGACTTCTATGTTTAAATGACAACTTGAACGAGGCTCTCCCAGTTTCTAACCCAATACTTTAGCCATTCAATCAACCTGAGTCTCATATGAGACTTGTATACTCCATACCCTGGAATGCTGCCAGGTGATGTAAGAACACTGCTTCTCCCAATGATCAATCAGATACTTCCGAAGTGCAACAAGTGAGAAATGGCTGACTCCTGTGAATATTCATCTTCAATGGGTACATTTGGAGGCGTACTGCACCCAACTCAGAGATAACGATGAAACTTCATGACTAATCAATTGTCTGTAAAGCCATAAAAAAGTGCCTTACGGCTACAAATTCCACAGTTGATTATGCATTCTGTGAAGAAGTACTTTATTCTGTCTCCTTCTAACAGCTTCCTTATGTAAATCTAGTGTTTCAAGAGAGACAGACAGAAAAGAACTTCTCCTTATCTTCCTCCAAGCCATTGTCAGCTGTGAAAGGTCATGTCCATGTGTGAAAGTCCAATTAAACTGATTTATTGCTAGCCATGCCTATGCACAGGAATCTTCTCAAGTAAGGTTGGCATCTGTTAGGTGTTAGATAAGGGTCAATGGAATTCAAAAGGGGGGATTGGACTTAGCTCCCTTGTAGCTACACAGAGATTCTAGGTTGATTCCTCTTTTAACTCCACCCCCAGGTTCTCCCATCCTTCCCCTACAGCTAGCCATGATTGTATATCCTTGATAATATTCCCTCTCAGTTGCCTTTTTCTAGGCTGAGAAGTACCAGATATTCTTTCGCGTAAGGTAGATATTTGATTGCTCTCTTCTTCACCTTTTCTAGCTCTATTTCAAATGCAGCAGCCAGAATTGTACAAAGTATTCCAGATGACATAACACAGGGCATTATCCTGTTGGCATTTTATTTCCAATCTCTTTTCTAATTATCCCAAGCATGAAATTTGCCTTTTTGACAGCTTGTGAAAAACAGTTTCCCTCCAATTGTATTATTACACATGATTACATTATCTATAGGAATAATTAAAAAAAAGAAATATTTCTTACGAACAAATCTATTTATAAAGGATATAAATAAATAAAATTAATCAATTTAACTTTCATACTAGCAATCTATGCCTAATTAATTTTGCCCAACAGCACTTTACATTACCAAGTCATACAGTAGGTCTCTTTGTTTTAGTCAGATATATATTTACATTATACTATCTTGCAGAGTGAGTCATGAAAGGATGGGAAGGGATGATGAAATAAGCTAGATTCTCTAGCTAGATTCTGTAGAGATAGTGGAACCTCCATTCACGACCATAATCCGTTCCAGGACCTCGGTCAGCATCCAATTTGGTCGTGAACGGAAGCAAGACTGACCGCGCATGTGCAGACCCCCAAAAAAGATGGCGCCAACAGGCAAATCGCTGCAGTTGTGTTTGATCATGAACCAAAGATATGTTCGTGAACAGAGGCAAACATTTAGCGGATTTTTTGTTCGTGAACCGATTTGGTCGTGCACTGAAGCGTTCGTGAACCAAGGTTCCACTGTATAGGTAGTCCTCGACTTACAACAGTCCATTTAGTGATCATTCAAAGTTAAAATGGCACTGAAAAAAGTGACTTATGATCATTTTTCACACTTGTGACTATTGTAGCATCCCCATGGTCACATGATTTACATTCGGATGCTTGACAACTGGTTCATATTTATGATCGTTGCAGTGTCCAGGGGTCATGTGGTCCCCTCTTGTGACCTTCTGAAAAGCAAAGTCAGTGGGGAAGCCTGATTCACTTAACAACCGTGTTACTAATTTAACAATTGCAGCGATTCACTTAACCAAGGTGGCAGGAAAAGTCGTAAAATGGGACAAAACTCACTTAACAAATTTCTCACTTAGTAACATGAATTCTGGGCTCAATTGTGGTCGTAAGTCAAGGACTACCTGTATATCGTATATAGCCCTTGGGTTACACTAGTTCAGCAACTGTTCAAATGATGCTGAATGAAGGAGACTTACAACCAGTCCTTCAAACTGTGGCTGCACCCCTATAATCACACGATTGTCATTTGTGATCTTGTGATCACTCATGCCAAATGGCAGCACCCATTGCCTATGTCCACATGCATTCCACATGCATTCACCTGCCCACTGGCCAATTTGCAAGCCACCAAACCTAAGACTTCTTGTTATCAGGCCTTGCAACTTCTTGTTGGATTCCCCATTGACTTTGCTTGTTGGAAGCCAGCAGGAAGTAGAAATTTATAGTGATGTATGGTCCTTGGTTAACCTGCCATCCTTGCTTAGCATGGCAATAGCGACTGCGGGGAATGCTGTTGCTAAGCACTGCAGTCATGTGACAAAATGCTTGATGAATGCATCACTTAGCAACAAAAAATCCGGTTCCAATTACCACCATTAAGGAAGGACCACCTCCAGTTTGGTTTTGGTTTTTTGACTCCTGCTGAAATCTCATCTTTCATGTTGGAAGCAGCAGGTGGATTTCATGCAATTCTTTGCTTAATTTTCCTTCCCAAAATCAATGCAGGAGAGACAAATTTGCGGCGTACAAATTGTGGTAATGCAAAAGCTGTAAATATATCTTCTGTGATAGGCCTAGACAAAATATTACCAACACTCTTAAGCAAAGATGTATAGTGCCACGACTATGGCTTTCCGGGTTATAACAGATAGTTGTGAAAGCTGGACCATCAGATAAGTTGAAGAAATTTTAAAAGATGCCTTTGAATTGGGGGGGGGAGTCAAAAATGCCTTGGATGTGGACTGAAAGAAAGACAAACATTAATTACTAGATAAAATCAAACCAGATAGTTCAATGGAAATGCTAATGATGAATTTGAAGCTTAAATATTTGAGACACATAATGAGAAGGCAAAAATCACTGGAGGAACCCCTTTGATGAAAAATCAAAGTGGTAAAAGAAACCAGCAGAAGACTGGATGACTAGATAATACCACTATAAAACAAACATGAGTTTTGAGTACCTAAAGAAGAAACTACTGGATAGATAATCCTGGTGAAATGATATCCAATTGACTTGAGTATGCAAGCATCAAATTGGTGACAAGCGTTAAGGGCCACATCAACCTTCTTCAGAATCACCTGTACCCAACCTGGCACTTCAAGTCTCCCAAAGGTGCATCCATTGCTCCTGTAATCAAATCAATTCACCTTGCTATTGTCAAGGTATCTTAATCTCTTTTCCAATACATTTTCCCATTGCTACCCGACCAAGTGGTTGGAGCAGTTTAACAACATAGTTCAACGAAGTGGAATTAAAGACTGGTCAACATTTGGCAAAACCTACCTGATAATGAAAGATCCAAAAAAGGGCAGTACCAGCTAACTACAGACCATTCAAATTGATAACGTGTGTGATAGCTGATGCTAGTCAAATAGTCAAACAAAAGAGGAACAAAAAATCAATAGAGTAAAACTGAAGGAATCAAGATACCGTACCTTATGGAAATAACATCAAGTGTCTGGATGAAGACAATAGTTTCAAATACCTGGATATCCTCCTGGATGACAATAATAAGCATACTGAAGTCAAGAATAAGGCTAAAATGAACCATCATAATGAAGGAGATCTTAAAGTCCAGAAATAATATCAAGTCAATTAAAACCCTGGTAATTCCAGTCATTAAATATACAGCTGGAATAGTGGCTTAAGCTCAAGCAAAATTAAAAAGATCTGGTTAGAAAGACCAGAAACATGATGACTATAAATCATACCCTTCATCCATACAATGACAATATCGGACTCTACTTACCAAGGAAAACGAGTGAGCATGGAATGTTTTAACCACACTAGAGAGTTGAAGAATAAAAAAGGACATTGGAAAAATATCTAAAGGACAGTGATGAAGATCCAACAAAGCTACCACACCATGAAGGCTTACTGAATATTGAAAAGACCAAGCTTTACATGGCCATTATATAAAAAAACTACCAGGCAAAACAGATAATAATAAAACCTGGCAATAGCTAAAAGCAGGAAACTTGAAGAAAGAGAGAGAGAGAGAGACTAATTCTGGCTGCAGAAGACCAAAACTTAATAACAAATACTTACAACATCAAAATTGAGAAGACAGCAACAGACAGCAAATGCCGCCTCTGCAAAGAAGCTGAAAAAACGGTGGACCACCTAGTTAGCTGTTGCAAGAAGATTGTACAGACTGACTATAAACAACAGCATGGCAAAGAATGATGCATTGGAATATCTACAAGATATTTGCCTGCAATCCAGAACTGGTGGGACCACAAAATAGACAATGTAATAGAAAATGATGAAGCTAAAGTGCTCTGGGGCTTTAGAATTAAAACAGACAAGCACCTGTCACATAACAGCCCAGACTTAACCATTGTTGATAAGAAAGACAAAGAAATCTGGATAGTAGACACTTCAATACCCGAAAACAGCAGAAGAGAAGAGAAAAAATTGGAAAAAATCACAATATACACAGACTTGCAGCTAGAAATAGATAGAACCACTGTGGCAAAAGAAAATCTTGGGTGCAATGAATACCAAAGACAGCTTTGCTTGGAACAGCTTACCTCCTGCAATGACACTATCAAAACATCTGTCTACTCCACGTCCTTGGGAAGGACTCAATAGGGGGATAAAATGCCAAATCTAGCCTAAACATCTGGCTGACTTTGTAACAGTAATAAGCTGCTGTCTTCTAATGATGGTCCAGATTTTTGCAATCCAGATCTGGTGACCGTAATGCTGCCTTCTTTGCATATGTACATATAACATATTCCTAAACCCATCACACTGTGAAATAATACATGTTTTAGCAGAAAGTCTTGGTTAGAATCCATAGAATCACTACATATTTCCAGCTACTCCATGTCTGCACATTAAATAATCATGTCCTACCCAGATTGACTGAATGGATTTATACCAGAGCATTTTTACTTAATCTGATTTATACAATAAACAGCAGAAGTGATTTCAACTTATGGGCAATAATATACCTTGCTTTGTTCAGATGAGTATGGTATTTGCAAAGCATCCATAGCGCTCACCATAGCTTGCATAGCAGAATATATGTTATGATAAACTAGTTTTGTGTAGCTTTTCCGTTCTTCTTCTGAAAAGCCTGATCCATGAATTATCTTCATCTGCTTGATAAATGTACTTTTCCCACTCTCTCCTGTACCTGCAAGAAAGGAAAGAAATAATTAAGCAACATGGAGAAAGTTGCAATTTTTTTAAAGGGAAGGTATATTTTTATTCCTTCATGCTAACATCAACTGACACATACATAGGGCTATCCAAAAAGTAGCAAATAGAGAGTCTGTAAGTAAGGACAGTCACAAAATCTCAGTTTTTATATAAACAATAACATATATATGATTAAATGCTTTTAAGTCACTATAAAAGAAGTCAGAGGCAGGGATTGAAAGTATTACATTAACCCACAGGAATCTGAAAGAATAAGTCTGTTATTGAAAATCTTTCTAATGCATCTACATACCTATACCTATACCTTTGGAAAGAAAATTATTTAAAAAGTCACAACAACCCCTCTTCAGGTAAATTTACAACTGATATATTTAGCATAAAATGTTATCTTAAAGTATTGCTAAATAATCTACTTAGATATTGTACATTATATCTTTAAAAGGTTAAAAGCTATAAGAATGGTGGTTTGACTGCTTTAGGAAACAGCAAGAGCACACTACATTTTTGTTTTAAAAAACCCCAAATATTTTCCCATAACACCACTAGATGTCTCTCAATACCACAAATGAAAATATTAAAGGATTGAAAAACTGAAATGCCTGTGTCTCCTGTATGGTTTGCAAATTACTGAGGAGATTTTAAAATTGAGTAATGAAGCTAATTATTTCTATCAAGTTCTCTTTGCATGTACTTGTTATTTTTACTCATACTGTATATGTTTTAAAAGCTTAAATTATTATTTATCTTTTTTGCTTCTCTTCATTTTCTCTTTTTTAACCTCTCCTTAATAGCTTCTCAACAATTTTTTTTAAAAAACATAGTAATTTGGCCTGCGGACAGCTTCTGTCTTTGAATTCACTAAACAATATGCTTCACTGGTAGAATGCACTGGTTGGGTTGATATAAGAAGCTCAATTCATTAACTTGTGAAAATCTCTAACTAATTTGTTAATTTGTGTTAACAAGGTGGTCACTAGGTTTAGGCACTACTGTAGCACTTTAAACTATCACTAGACAACTCTTACCTAGTTGGGTCATCATTCCAGAGATATTTCCTTACCTAAACAGAGAAACAGAATGACTATTACTGGGCAAAAAAGCAGTGGGAGCCAGAGCAACTTTCGACTTCCTGCTGGCTTCTCCATTGAGTTTTCTTGTGGGAAGTTGGCAGAGAGCATCAAAAATCTTCCCTCTCTTTCTCCCTGTCCCTCTTTCCCTCCATCCCTCCATCCTTCCTTCCTATAAAAATAAATAAATGAATAAAAAATTAAACCGGTAATGAGCACAGATTTAGAGAGGCACAGATTTTCTTGAAAGAAAACACAGCAGAGTACTGGCAGGCCATCGCTGTTAAGTCCCAAATACACAAGTAAAACTAGGTCTAGTACTGAAAAGGAAACAGTGCTGGTGCAGTCTGACTGCCAAGTGAAAGCCATTCTGAAGCCAGAATGTATTTCTCTGTGTCCCTAACACACTTCTGCAATCAGTCAACCAAACCATCTATATAAAAACTAATGCATTGGATCAAGCTAAGCAACCATGCTTTTTGACAGCCAGTTTGACAAAATTTATGTATTTTATTTATTTGTCAAACATGTATAAGATAACAGATATAGGTATAAACATGATTATGAATACAGGATACAAATAAATGGGTACAGTAGGACAGGGACAGTAGGCATGCTGGTGCGCTTATACACGCCCCTTACAGACCTCTTAGGAATGGGGTGAAGTCAACAGTAGACTGTCTAAGGTTAAAGTTATGGGGGTTTGGGGAAGTAACCACAGAGTCAGGTAGTGCATTTCAGGCATTGACCACTCTGTTGCTGAAGTCGTATTTTCTGCAATTGAGTTTCGAGTGGTTTATCTTAATTTTGAATCTATTGTGTGCTCGTGTTTTATTGCAGTTGAAGCTGAAGTAGTCATTGACAGGTAGGACGTTGTAGCAGATAATTTTGTGTACTACGCTTAAATCAGACCTAAGGCGGCATAGTTCTAAATTGTATAATCCCAAAAATTCAAGCCTGGTGGCATAAGGTATTCTGTTGTAAGCAGAGGAGTGGAGTACTCTTCTCGTGAAATACCTCTGGACTCGCTCAATTGTATTAATGTCTGATATACAGTGGGCGTTCCAGGCAGATGAGCTGTATTCAAGAATTGGTCTAGCAAAGGTTTTGTATGCCTTAGTTTGAGGTACAATATTGCCAGAGAAGAAGCTTAATAAGATTAGGTTAACAACTGTTAATGCCTTTTTGACAATGCTGTTACAGTGACCTTTGGCACTTATATCATTTGAGGTGAGTCCTTGACAGAATGAGGGTCGTCTATGAGGTCGTATCTGTCCAGCTTGTATTTGATGTTCTGATTTTTTATTTATTTTTTGCCAATCTGTAATTGGCAAATTGGCTGACAAATGGCTGACAAACTGTACTCACCGAGTAGTCCTTAATGGCACTACATCCACATGGAGGGAAGTAAGTAGTGGGGTACTACAAGGTTAGGCCCAGTACTCTTCAATATCTTTATAAATGACTTAGTTGAGGGAATAGAAGGGGAATTCATCAAATTTGCAGATGGAACTAAGCTGGTAGGAATAGCCAACACCCTGGAAGACAAGTTTAGGATTCAAAAAGATCTTGACAGACTTGAACAATGGACTGTATCCAACAACATTAAATGTAACGTGGAGAAAAGAAAGGTTTTACACCTAGGCAGGAAAAACCTAAGGTACAAGTACAGATTAGGCAAAACCTGGCTCCAAAAACAGTAACTGTGAGTCCTAGTCGACGATTACTTAAACATGAGTTAGCACTGTGCGGCAGCAGCCAAAAAATCCTAAATTGTATAAACAGAGACATAGAATCAAAATCACATGAACCACTTTATAAATGTTTAGTAGGGTCATACCTGGAATACTGCATCCAGTTTTGGTCATCACATTACAAAAAAGATGTTAAGACTTGGAAAAACGTGCAAAAAAGAGCAACTAAGATGATTTAAGGCCTTGAGATAAAAACATATGAAGAACAGTTGCAGAAATAGGGGATTAGGGATGACATGATAGCAGTATTCCAATATTAGAGGGGCTGTCACAAAGAACAGGGGAGCAACTTATTTTCCAAAGCACCAGAAGGCAAGACAAGAAACAATAGATGGGAACTAATCAAGGAGAAAAGCAATCTGGAATTAAGAAGAAACTTCATAACAGTGAGGACAATTAACTTGTGAAACAGCTTGTGTTCAGAAGTTGTAGTAGGTTCTTCATAACTGGAAATTTTAAAGAAAAGGCTGGACAGCCACTAGCTGGAAATGGGATTCCTACATGAGCAGGGGGTTGGAGTAGAAGACCTCCAAGGTCCCTTCCAGCTCTATTCTGACTGACTGAAAATGTTTGTCAATATTCTGAAGTAAAACTTATGCAGTTGCAAGTTTAGCATTTTGCCGAGACAAAAACACATTTCACGCTCTCTGGTGGTTGTGTTCTCATTTGGGCCTTATAATTCAGCTGAAGGGTCTTTCAGAAAACTGATTTTAAGATATTTGTCATAACAGGAAATACATTGAAATCCCATCGAATCTTGTGTGCTTAAATAATACCGACATCCCAATATAGGCACAAATCTGCAACAACTGATCATTCAATGAGGCAGTGTTTACTTTACATGTCTAAGAGTTAAACCCACAATTTCAATATCTAGAGATTGTTGTGGCTTTCCTGAAAGAAATGCATTTACAGCCATCAGTTCTTGCTGCCGCTTCTCAATGTATTATTATCCCCAATTGTTCTCCTTTTCCATTTTCCAATGAAGCACGAGAGCTGACAAAAAGGCTTTACTTTCTCCACTATAATAAGAATCATTTATAACCTGCTGGTGTTTTTGTAACCATACAGACCCTGAGGTTATTCCACATTCTTCTAAAATGAAGAGCAAGATTCATTACCTCAAGCAAACATTCAAACCCTTTGTTTCTCAATTCCTATGGATTCATCCTCTGATGATATAATGAAGCTATCAGGACACATCTCCACACATAATTTTCTAATGAGCAGAGCAATTTTGGAGTAGCCTCAAGGCATGCAAGCATCTACCTATGGGAAAATTAAATCCAGCTGTGATCAAAGGCTAATTTTTACAGAGTGGTGTCCAGAAGATAAACACTTACACTCAACCTCAAGTCAAAAGACCATTTAACAAATAAGTACTGTAATAAACTGTCAAGATAAAACTTTCCACAATCTGGTATCCTACAGATGCACTGACTTTAATTCCCATCACTATCTCCAGCATGACTGATTTATAGTCAAACATATGAAAGCGCCAGTGGGGAATATCAAGATTATGAAGGTTTGGTCTAGACATGACCCAACTCCCATAAAAATGTGAAGAAGTCAGACTCCCGTAGTTATCAAAAAACCCTGTCAGTTTCAGACCACAGAGACTTTACAAGCACAAAAGCTACTTTTCATATCCTAACTACAGCAGTTAGAGGGGGGGGGGAAAGAATAATTGAGATAGTTATGCTGACAAGTCTTCCTCCTCTGACGTGTAATTTTCTAGTTCTTCAGTACTATTTGGCTCATTGAAATTTAATCCCTGCATATATAGTTAAACGTATAATGCTACGGCACAGGACTGTAAAAGCCCCTGCAGCTTTCCAGAAGTTCACCAGGTATTAAGGGATGCAGAGAGTTACAATTAAAGAAGATTTAATTAAGAAGGTTTAATTCAATGTAATTATTTAAGAAGATTACTGGTAAGTAAACAATGTAAAAAGTACGGTCAGTAGAAACGAAAGACGATGCCACTGGGGATGAGAGAAACAGCTGCCAAGGGGGAGGAAGGCTTCAAGGCCATCCCAATTCTTCAGCTGAAGACAATCAAATCAGCCATTCCGGACAAAAGGGGGTTAGGATTCCCTACAAAGTAGCCACCATACCTACTGATATGTCCCATGATATGGGATGTTTGCTCTCTTAATATTTTACTGGACAAATTAAAAATAGCAAGAATATTCACATTGTTAGTGCACGACTTACAACACTTCATTTAGTGACTGTTCAAAGTTACAACTGAAAAAAGTGATTTATGGCCGTTTTTCCCACTTACGACCATTGCAGCATGCCTGTCGTCGACCTTTTGACAAGCAAAGTCAATGGGGAAGCCAGATTCACTTAACAACCGTGTTGGTAACTTAACAACTGTAGTGATTTACTTAACAACTGTGGCAAGAAAGGTTGCAAAATGGGGCAAAATTCTTGCTTAGCAACAGAAATGTTGGGCTTATGATGTTCGTACGTCAAAGACTACCTGTATAGAGAGAACCACCCACCATTACCCTGCCATTCTGTGCCATGGTCCTGTAATTTTTCATTCAAAAATGGGGCATTACCACCTCCTGCAACCCATCTTCTCTCTTCATTTTTCTCCCCTAACCCTTTCTTCCTTTGTACATTTTTCTTGACCTTTAAACATTAATTTTAATGTGGACCTGATACAGCTTGAGATTTTGGCAGTGGTTTGCTCTCTGAGCTTGTCATTTAGTTTCTGAATGTTTCTTTTTTTTTTAATAAGTTTTTTATTTTCCATAAAATTGATTTTCACATTTCATTTCCACATATAAAATTTTACACATCA
>JANHFT010003346.1:46060-64428 GCA_032467955.1 Pseudoxenodon macrops | reverse complement strand
GGTGAATTAACAGCTGTTGCATCGAGAAGACTGATTTATAATTTCATGGACTTTAGAACGACTGCTAAGACAGATAATTAGTAGTTTATTAATATTAAAACAAGGTTTGTTTGGACACTGTGTGTGCTGTGGTCCTTGGTCCGGCAGCTGGGTCAGAACAGGTGATGGCTCTTGTAGAAACAAACAATAGGAAAGCTAATATTTTTTCTCCTAATATTGTATTCACTATTATTGTCTTCTTACTTCTCTGCATTATTCCCGCTGTATCTCAGTGTCCACAGGAGCATTGTTTGGGGTTTGATGCATACTGATGCTACATGGAAATCTCAGCCAACTTATAGCAGAGTATAATGCCTAACCTGAGGGTTGGGCTTCAAAAACTTTTGGAAAAGGGTTCTCTGTCCGGTTGATGGATGGGCGTGGCCATGGTGGCTGTGGTCTAGTCGGCCTCCTGCACCACGGGGGTGGGGGGTGTTTTTGTCCTCTCTGGGCTCCGGAGGCTTTTCTTGAATCTTTGGGAGGGCGAAAATGGTCTCCCCAGGCTCCAGAGGCCCTCTGGATGATGGAAACGGACCTGTTTCTGGCCTTCCCGAACTTCCGGTAGACCCATTTTTCACCCTCCCCGAGTCTCCACACCTGCCCTGCACTTACCTTCATCCAAAGCAGGCCACAGGGAGATTCCTGGGAGGGGGGCACAAGGGGCGGGACCAGCCAGGAGTGGGATTTGGCGGTTTTCCGAACTGCACAGAATCTTAGCTAGAGGTTTTCCCGAATTCCTGCAAACCCCCAGCAGCCCACCCCTGCTTACCCTCTTCCTTTCTTATCCAGCCTTGGGACCCGCAATGTTAGAATTATATTCATTATTAATGTCTACTTTATTAATTCTGCACTATAGTATATTTTTCTATTGTAAAAGTTCCAGAGATAGAGAGAGCTCACAGAGGCAGCCATAATAACTAATAATAAATACCATATTATACATATAAAGTATCTGGAGTCAGAAGCCATTAGTTACCTCCTACCATAAACATCCTCTTTTCCATAGAAAATAAACTCATGGAAATATCTTCTGTCCCCCCACTAGTATTTTTGCACAACAAATGTATCTATGAAAAAAAAAGGAAACTATTTTAAGTGAGGATAATTTAACAAAAAACTTATCTTAAAAAATGTAATGCGTGCTATATTCACCCCCTAGTGAAATGGGAAAAACCTGCTGGTTTTACTGTTACCAAGGAGACATGCCGTCGCTCTCCCTTTGAATGTTTTTTATAACTCAGAAAAGGCAATGATTATGTTTGGTTTTTGCAGACAGGAAATCCACTTCAAGACTTAATGCAACCACAATGCTCTCTCATTCATGTGATACTGAGGTTTTGAAGAGATTAGTTACATGTTTGTACAAAAATTAATAACTGAAAATATTGAAGTATTGTGAAGAGTTTGTGAGGTAACGCAGGACAGAATATCTAGTCTGTTACTTGAGAACCATGGCATATCTGAAAATTAAATAGAAGATGCAATCACAAGTATATTAATACCGCAGTAATTGCTAAGAAAACTCTCCTTGACCCAATTACTGTAGTACTATTATTCACAGGTTTTTTGATTTATAAGTCACTCTGTCACTCCATCAAATTAGGAAGTAATGAGATCCTTGTTTGCCTAATCTCCTAGTTAGGACTTAAAAACAAAGATGGGATAAAAATACAACAATAACAATTCTGTACAAATAAATACAAAAGTGACTCAGGGCCACATGACTAATGACAATAACTGATCCTCTAGCTTTTATGCTTATATATTTACTTGCTTTGCCATTCTCTTCGTTTTTCTGTCCTTTTTCTGGAAAACTGAAAAATTGGGTAAAATCTTGTTATTCTTATTACCTGGTATGTGTGTCTAGCATAGTATTGTATGTAGTATGTTTTAATGAAATGAACAAGTTTGATTCTGAAATGTTTCCATTTCACTGGAAATGAAGGGGGACAATAAAGAAAATTATTCAGAAAATGCCAAGTTATGAAAATGAGCTGCATACGAACATTGCAAATATCTGACTATATCAGGCAAACAGAAATCACTTTCATTCAAAAAATATAAATGTGCAAATCAATATTTATAAATGTATGTTCCTATAACTGTAACCAGAAATTGTGGACATATAATCAATTTTACTAAGAAAATGAACAAAATGTAAGTGTAAATTCATTTTGTTGCGGTTTTGTTTAACTACATTTTATTTCCTTTATTTATATAGTGTATAAATTTTACTCAAGAGGCTTTGTAATCAAAATCAAAGGCAAAATTAATTCAACAAATAATATAAAATAAACAAAAATATAATGGCACAAATATTTTTCTAGTTACCTAATTATCAAGGCCTTCAAGAACCATTTCTTGGTTCTTGACATAAGAGGTAGGACACTGAGAGCCAGTTTGGGCTAGTGGTTAAGGCACTGGGCTAGAAAACCAGGAGACAGTGAGTTCTAGTCTCACATTAGGCATGAGAGCCAGCTGGTTGACTTTGAGCCAGTCACTCTCTCCTAGCCCAGGGGTCTGCAACCTTAGACACTCAAACAGCCATTTGGACCCGTTTCCCATAGAAAACAAAACACTAGGAGCCACTAAACCTGGGTGGGTGTGGCCAACTCAATGGCACTCCAACCCAGTCACATGACCCTCCCCCAGCCACGCCTACCCAGGTTTTGCAGCTCCTGGTTGTTTTTGTGCGAAATGGGCCTCTCCCTCCCTGTCATTTCTGTTTTCCCTCCCCTTCTCCCTCTCTTCTTTTTCTTCCTTTCTTTCCCCCTTCTCTTTCATTTATTTCCCTCTCTCATTCTCTCCATCTTCCCCTTCTCTCTCATTTGTTTCTTTTCCCACTCTCTTTCTTTTTCTCCTTTTTTCTCTCATTTCTTTCTCTCCCTCATTTTTTACCCTCTCCCTTTCTGTGTGTGTGTGTGTGTGCATGCACGTGCACACGCAAAATATAGAAGAGGGAGAGAAAAGGTGAGAACTCCCTCTTCTTTCTCTCATCTCTCCCCCCTCCCTTTTGAAGCAGGAGGCAAGGACTGCCTTGAGTGCAAATGTGGCACGAAGGCAGGTATATGGTCGCTTTGTTCCTGCATTAAGGCTCCGGTCATCACCACACCATGTCCCCCCACCCCCCATCCCCACACAAGAGAAGCAGGAGGAGGGGGAGGGTAACTAGAGCCTTAATGCAGGCTCTGTACCTGCTTTCGTGCCACATTTGCATGTAAGGCAGCTATCGCTTCCTGCTGCTTCTGGCTGGATCTCGTGCCCTCCGGGCTCGGCCGAAGAGCTGCGGGGGTGGAGTGGAGACACAGCAAGGCAATGGCCGAAGCATTAGTGCAGGAGAAAAGCCACGTCTTTTTGCCTCCCGCTAAGAAAGGCCCTCCTTAAACAAGTGCCCAGCTACCCCGCACGTGCCTTTGCTGCACTTTGGCGCTTGATTGAGGACGGAGGTCTCCCCTCACGTGCGCACCCTCCAGGCCCCGCCACAGCCAGCCAGGTGATCGCGGGAGGGAGAGGAGGGTCGCCCAAAGCCTCTGCCGCAGCTGGCAATCAGATCATTCCATGCCAGTGGCTTTCCGAGAGAGAAGGGAAGGGAGGGCGAAGGACGGGGCCAGTGACTGATGGGACAAGGAGCCGCAGGAGAGGACCCAAAGACCCCGCCTTAAACAATAAGGACCTAAACATAGAAGGCCGAAAGAGGCCCACAAAGGCAGCCTGATCAGGCATTAAGCCCTCGTCGTCAGAAAGCTCCTGATCTCTGGTGACATCCTCCGGAGATGAGGAGGAATGATTGGGGTATGGCGGAGGGTAAAGCCCCACTGGATGTGCCTGTCCCTATAATCTTGGGGACCTTGCTGGCCTCGACACCGAAGGAGGTCAGATCCCTCAGAAGCGGCTCATTGTTGCAGGCCTTCGGCTATGCCCTCTCTGATGGCTGCTGAAATGAGGGCTGTCATACTGGCCAGCAACGCTGGATGGTCCAGCAGCCTGAGGCCTGCAACCATTGGGGTGAAAGTGGCTTCAGCCAGGGAGGCTCCTTGTCTAAGGGGCTGCTCCCAACCCAATTCGGTGGGATTGTGCTCAGGCAATGGATTAGGAAAAGTCACGTATGCCTAGTAGATTGGAGGCTGATATGGATGGTTGGTCCTTGGAATAATCAGATGAACAAGCGTCAGGTAGTGAGCCCTCCTGGTGTCCAGAGGTCAAAGAAGGGGGACTGGGCTGCCCTCCCTGGGGAGGAAGCCCTGTTCTCTTATCAGCCTCCCTCTGGGCCTTGGCAATCTCCTGTTCAGTGGCCCTTTGTGTGCGCCTCTCATCTTTCTCTGAGGCTTTGGAGGCCTTGCGGGGTGGAGCACTGATATGAGGCTCAGTGGCCATCCTCTTGCGTGCAAGCCTCGATCCTGAGGGGCATGGCTCCTGGGTTGGGGAGGGGGCAGGTTTCCCACCAAGGAAAAGGAACCATTGGTGATGGTTGCAGCCGAAGATATGGGGCAGCGTTCCAGAGCAAACTCATGGACGCTGCTCTGAAGTGCTGCCAGCTAGCAGGCTTGTCGCCGCAATGCAGCCTTCAGCGGCTGCAGACTAAATCCTGGCACGCTGGAATCTAACTTGCTCCCTTAGATGTAAAAATATGTAGCAATGGAAAATGGAGAAGTATCGAGGAATGGAGAGAACTGTTAGAAACATATCTTGTCCAAAGCTCGACTGAGGCTAAAAGCGGGGAGGACAACTGGAGGAGGCATGACATCACAGCTTGCAGACTCAGTCCAATGAGCTGACAGAGTTAACCCATTCCTGGATGCTATCTCCACCCACTATGGAGAAAAGGAAGTTACATATATATGCTGTCTAAAACAAAACAAAAAATATTTTGGATGGGGAAAAAATGAATATCTGGATATGAAGACAAAGCAGACGAGAAGTTCTACTCATGGTTTCAAAACTTGCTTGTCTCAAATATTCCCAATCAATACATTCTAATATTACAGGAATCCAACTCATAAAAATAATACATTTAAGACACTTTGTTGATTTGTATAAAAATGAACTCAATAAATATTTTTATCAAATATTGTACTGGCACATCTCATCAAAGCTACTTAAGGCCTGAACATGCATTTATGTCTCTCTTTGAGGCCTTTAAAATTGAGGAATCAATTATATAACTAAAAGCATTGAAAATTCAGAACTGTTGTAGAACATACTGATTCATTAGCAAGATTCAGGATATTATTGGTTTGTCTAAAAAATAATTGGTACATAGCATTTCTAGGATACCAAACCTCTAGCCTTAGTCTTAAGTTAGTCTTGTTCACTAACTTAATGTTAGTGAATAAGAGGGAAGCACATTCACAAGGTTATAGATATCAATGGATTTAGTACCTGTATCTGGGGTTAGTAAAATAATTTTGAATCTGCTGGCCTTGAAGAGGAATGAACTTAAAATTTTGAAAACCACATAAACATATATAATATTCATAAAGCAGACATCATCCTTATCAGCAATTACCTCTGTTTTTGAGTAAACTAGTTCTACAACATCATTAATAGACTTTAGCTGTTCTTTCTTTTGCAATTTATAATTTCTATAATTGCTACAGAAAATGTAAAAGAAAACCAAAAATACAAAATAATTGTGTGTGTGTCTGAATATAAGTGAATGAGAGAAAACTTAATATGTACTTGTGATAGTAAAGCTGAACAAGTTTATCATGATCTCATTCCAAAACCACTGGTTTTGCCATACCCTATATGGCAGTGCTTTAACTGTTGGCATCCAACCCATTTCTAAATAGAGTTGGTTGTTTAAACTTTGAAGGCTAAATTGCAAGAATGGCAGTTAGAGTTCTTATACAAAATTTACAACGAGGAATATTAGGTTACCTATCCCATTACAATAAAATAAGAATACTATTTTCTGTAGTGCAACTTTTTAATCTGATTCTAACAGATTTTAATATCATGATCAAAATAACATAAAATTTAATTACTAAGTTTTTTCACACACCCTTCTGAATTGTCCTGTATATTTTGCATTGAAGAATAAAGTCTTTTGCTTTGACCAATCTGGCCAAGGAGCCTGAAAGTCTAGTTTTGTACCTTTTCTTTTGACAAGAAGGTATATAGAAAAGTTGGAGAAAGCCTTATTTAATCATCAAGCAAATATGCAAACTGTTCAAGATGCATGAAACATAGATTGGGTTCATATATCTTCCTAAGTTATACAGGTTCTCAAGGTATGACCAAAATTGAGCATGGAATTATGGCCATAAGTTGTTCTGGTTGTTAAGTGAGGCACTCATGATCACCTCACTCAATGATCATAAAGCCAGTTCACCCCACTGCAGTGGTTAAGCAACTCTACAGGCCATTAAGTGTAGCACAGGATGCTTAAGGAGGTGGGGAAGGCCCTGCGAGACTTGGAGTAGGCCAGGTCCACACTGTGGCACCCTACCCAGATCACATATGGCTTGTGCCAGACCTCTCAGGGCCTCTCCCTCAAGTCACCCCTTGCATAGCTTCCTTGCCCCATCATGCCTTGCTCCACTTACCTCTTTCAAAGATTCCTTTCCAAAAAAGTGCCCAGTCAATGCAACACACAACCATCCTGCAAAGGCCACCTCACACTATTCTGGAGATAGGTACCATTCACATGCTGAAAACTGAACTCTTCTACAGTAAGAAATTGCAGGAAAGATGGCTGCTTCCAGAATTATGCAAGACTGCTTCTATAAAAGTCTGCATGATGTGACATTGGCTGGCCCATTGACCCAAGGCTATAGCACCTAGCAGGGTAGGCACAAAGAACCCAGTGGGGCAGGAGGGATAAGCAAGTTATGAAGAGCAGTTGCAGCATCCCTGAGATCAGTTGTCAAGCACCCAAACTGCTATTACGGGACCATGGGAGCGCTTTACCACATGCTATATCCTATGCTATGGATAAAGATTGTAAGTCACTTCATGTAGCACCATTGTAACTTTGAATGGTTACTGAACAAAAGATCTTAGGTTGAAGATTACTTGTAATGTTAATTATTTTGGCTTATTGCCACAACAAACAATGGTAAAAACAAATCATGTCTTAGGACTATAAGGAAGTCCATAATACATAATGAAGAAGCTATTACTATTACTTTGTATTCACCTATAAGAGTTTTCATGAAAAATGTTTATTTTTCATGAAAATTAGAGATCCGCTTAGCTTTATATCAATAAATAAAACAAATCAAGAAGGGGCGTTGGTCTTACCTGATACGCTCCTTCTTGTAGGGTAGAGATAGCATCCAGGCATGGGTTGTCCTCGTCCAGTTAGCCTATAGGACTGAGTCTTTCAAAAGTTGCCTCTGTTGCTAGGTTATCCAGATTTCATGAAGTACGAAGAGAGACTCGACATGTGTTGCCGTGAAGGTAAGTACAAGTGAACACAGAGTGGAAATAGAGACAGAAGGTAGAAGGGAATCAGGGACCCTTGCACTAGGGCGGGGATGGATGCTCACCCTACGAGAAGGAGCGTATCAAGTAAGACCAACACCCCTTCTCCATAGAGGGTGGAGCTAGCATCCAGACATGGGACATACCTAAGCCGTGTGTCCGAGGGTGGTCTATCCCTGGTTCTAACACTGCCTAGTCAAACTTGAAGGACTCTTTGGAGCACCCTGTCCAGCCCGTCCTGTAGGAAGTCAACAACATTTCCGATGGAAAGTTGTATGGGTGAGAAGTTGTTGCAGGAGCACCAGGCACAAAATATCTTCCAGGTTGCCGAGTAAATGCATTTTGTAGAGGGCTGCTGCGAGGCCTGGATGGTCTTCATAGTCCAGGCCAATACGCTTTGATGTCTCAGGGCGACCCGTTCAAGCACCAGGCTGTCAGTTGGCGCCACTGGGGGTCCGGATGCTGTAAGATCCCTGGCTGAGCGGTGACGGAGTGAGCAGGATCCGCTATGGCCCTGATGTTGACAAGGCTTTCAGGTCTGCGAACCAGGGTCTCCGGGGCCACTGGGGAGCTAGGAGGATGACTTCCGCTCTCTCCTCTAGAATCTTGGAGATGACCCTGGGAAAGAGTGGTAGAGGTGGAAACACGTAAAGAAGGCCCCGGGGCCACCTGCATCATAGGGCATTGAAGTCTACCGCTCCCGTGGACTGGAATCTGGATATGAACCTGGGAAGTTGCGCATTCTCCAGGGTGGCAAATAGGTCGATCACTGGTGTGCTGAATCTGTCCACAAGCTGTTGGAATACGGACAGAAGCAGGCGTCACTCTGCCTGATCCATGGTCGATCGGCTGAGCCAATCCGCCTGCGTGTTAGCCCCACCCCGGAGATATGCTCCACTGAGAGGGACAGAAGATGACACTCTGCCCACAGCCCCAGTCTCATGGCATAAGGGACCGAAATTTGGACACCCCCCCAGCCAGTTGATGTGCGCCTTGGTGCTCACGTTGTTTGTGAGCACCATGATGTGACTTCCAGATGTCAGGCGACGCAGTCAAATGAGGGCCAGGAACACCATCCAGTCGGTTGATGTTGTAATTGGTTTCCACCTTGGACCAGAGTGCCTGAGCTATGTGCGATTGCGTGTGGGCTCTCGAACCCCTCAGGCTGGCATCTGTGGTGACCACGAGCCACTGTGGCTCCTGAAACAAGACTGCCTTTGGACATAGAGGGTGATACCCACCAGTGAAAGGAGCGAAGGACCACTGGCGGAAGAAGGACCTTGTTTGTTGAGGAGGCCCGCCCCGATTTCTGAAAGGGGAGAAGAAACCATTGTAAATCCCTGGAGTGCAGTCGTACCCAAGGCGTGATAGATATACATGAAATCATTTTCCCCAGGAGTGTGTACAGCAAATTTAGAGGGACCCATCTTTGACATTGGACCCTGGTAGCCAGTTGTCGGATACTATCCTGTTCCGGAGATACGTCCTGCACTCCAGGGAGTCTACTACGGTGCTCAGGTGGGTCAGAGTAGTATCGGGGGAGAGGTGACTCTTTTCCCTATTGATAGAGAACCCAAGGTAAATAAGGGTGGAGATGGTCAACCGGACATCCTATTCCACCTGGTCAGGGGCCTGGACCAGGATGTCGTCCAGATAAAACTGGAGGCGGACTGGAAAGGTCCGGAGATGAGCTGCAACCGCTGCTAGCACCTTGAAGACTCGGTGCGGACAATAGACCAAATGGAACAGCCCTGTATTGATAGTGCACGCCTGCATAAGCAAATCGGAAGCATTGGCGATGGCATTGCTGAATCGGAATGTGCAGGTATGCTTCCGTAAGGTCTATGGAAGCTAGGAAATCCCCTCGTCTGACACTGCTCAGTATCGTTGTCAGGGAGTGCATCTAAATCATCGATAACGAATATCATGGTTTAAGAGTTTAAGGTCTAGAATGGCTCTCCACCCACCCGAAGATTTGGGGACCACAAGAAGTATGGAGTAGAACCCCTGCCCAGTCTGGTACGAAGGGACTAGTTGGATGGCTCGAATTTGTAAGAGATGTTGAATGGCCGAATTCATCAGCAGTCTCTTGGCTGGGTTCTGGGACAATGGGCAACATAAGAAAAAAGGGGGGATGGAGAGCAGTTCGAGAGATAGACCCTCCTGGACCGTCTCCCGGACCCACACATCCGAGGTGATCTCCTCCCAGCGGTGGGCATATCGAATGAGACGTCCCCTGATGGGAGGGTCCAAGGAGGACCTATCTGGGGCGCCCACCTCCCCCATAAAAGGGCCGCTTGTATTGTCTGCCCCTGGCCTGCCTATCTTGTCCCTGTCTCTATCGGGGATCATACTGACCTTGGGGCCGGGAGAACCCTGCTGCCAGGTCTGGGGACCGAAAGGAGCGTCACTGGTATGGGAAGGTTCGGAAGGAGCTCCTTCGAGAGAATGTGGGGAGAATCTTCCTCTTATCCTTGGTCTCGATGAGGATCGGGTCCAAGGCTTGCCCAAAAAGATGCTGGCCATTATACTGAGTAGAAGCAAGATGCCACTTATGGCGGGTGTCCGCCTGCCAGGAACGAAGCCAGTGTATGCGCTGGGCGACCACTGAGGAACCGATGGCCTGAGAGGCGAACCGCGCTGCCTGGAGGGTGGCGTCCGCCGTGAATTGAGCCGCGGCCATGAGCTTATTGATGTCTTGGTGAGCCCGAGTGTCTGAGACCAGGATCTTTTTCTGTAGCCAGGTTAGTGAAGTGTGGGTGAAGAAAAGCGGTGGTTGATGTCCGGACCGCCCAGGCCACTGCTTGATATGTTTTCAGAAGGGCTTGCTCTATACGCCTGTCCTCCGGCTTCAGAAGCTCAGTGGAATCGCCAGGCATGGTGTTAGAAGAGTGGATGGCTGCTACTGGAGCATCAATTACTCGTGGCTGGAGCGATGCTGCCAAGTTTGTCTCAATGTTGAAGAATTTCCTATCAGTACTAGAGGGCATAGGACCTGATATGGGGTTGGTCCACTGATGTCGGACTGCATCTTGGGAGAGCTGAGGAGACGGAATCACGTCTGGCTCCAGTCGGTTCGGCAAATAAGGGAACGGATTGTGACCGGGTCTGGCCCGCTGGAATGGGGACCGGTCCCAGATTGGCTGAAGATCTTGCCTTGAAAAGAAGTGATTTAAACAGAGCCGGCTGAAACAAGGTTGACATTGTGGGAGGGACAGTTGACATTCCCTCATCCTCAGATAGGTCAAGGTCCCTCTGCTCCTCCCCCTCCGAAAGGTCCACAGAGGACCCGGTGCAACGCTCAGGGGAGGAATGGTGTGGAGTCACGGATTCCATGTGAGAAGTCATAGGCGGATCCTCCATATGTGGCCTAATGGGTTCTTCCACTATGGGAGGGCCGGATCCAGGATCTCGGGAGCGGCCACTGGTGTTGGGGAGTCCCTCTCCCAGATTTGAGATTGGTCGATATTAATGCTGTGGTGGTCCAGGGAGATCTGATCAGAAGCGTCCCCGTGAGGAAATTGAGTATCTTCCACCACCGGAAGCAGAATGGTCATCTGGGCTGTCCTGGATGACTGTGCACAAAAATAGCTTCCAAAATGGCACCTGCTATAGCCTCTAAAATGGCGCCCAGCTCCGAAAAGCACACAACATGGAGAAATTCAAAATGGCCTCTCTTTGCCTCCCTTGCCTGGTGGATTAGGAGCGATAAATCTCTTGTGGCCTACAGGTCCCGCTGGACAGGCTGTGGTAAATTTCAGCCCATGCTGTTTGCGGACGTCGAGGGTGTTCCGGAGGGAGACTACGCCCTTCCGGCCACTCCGCCTGCCTTTTTCCTTCTGGAATCCCGGTTCCCGTTCACTGCTGCCACCTGAAATGTTGAATCAGAACCTAGAAATGGGAGCGCCGAGCTCGGGTGGCTGCACTGGGGGAATGGAACCCTGCTGGCAACTGGGGCCACCCTCAGGCTATAAGGCAAAAGGCAAGGGTGAGGAAAGCGTTGCAACGGCTGGTTACAATCTGTCCAGGCACTGCCTTTCCTCAGCAGTTTACAGTCAGGAAATAAGAAACTCACTGTGACCAAAGGAGGAAGAAATAGATTCTCGATAGAAGGGAGAACTGGCAACACACGTCCGTCCTAGTGTAAGGACTGAGTCAAATCTGGGTAACCTAACAACAGAGGCGGGTTACAAACCTTTGAAAGACTCAGTCCTATAGGCTAACTGGACGAGGACAACCCACGTCTGCATGCTAGCTCCACCCTCTATGGAGAAAGATGGTATAAAATATAATAAATTTATCATACCATAATTGCTAGATGGGATAATTTTCTCTTTGCCAGAATACTGGGTCACACAGTATTCACTATCCCACAACGCTATACAAACATAGTTCTCAGGAAAAAATAAGGGCATACATGAGCATGTTAGCAGGAATATTGTTTCTGTATTTGTCCAATTTATTTTGGAGCCATACAAATAAATATCAAAATTAGAGCAATTTAAGAAAGGTTTAGCAACACTGACTATGAATAAGTACTGCTGTGACTAAAAAAGGAAAACATATAAATATATTCTCTGTATGTGTGAATGGCTTTAAACCAGCTTAACTCCAGGCAATCTGGAAAAACTGGAAAGAGATCTGTGATTACCAGGACAAAAAAAGAGAACATTTTCAAGTCTTGCCAATTACATCTTGAATGTATCAGTATTGATAAGTAAAGTTAGTTTGTGTATGGAGAGGGAAGAGGACACTGATGTTTTCTTATACTGTCATAAGAATAGAAGGCAAGATGCAGGATCAGATCCAAGATTTATCTAGCCTAGCATTTTGTTCCCACAGTGCAACTAAATGCTTTTGGAAAACCCCAATAGATCACAATAACATTTTACATTACATTAATTTAGGGTTTTAATTCCACAATTATTGGAGGTAATATAGCAACCAGTCATAACCTCCAAATATATTTTATGAATCTAATATCTTTAAAACTTAAGGTTTCATATAGTTCAATTTAGACATGTGGAAAAAATCATCCTGTACTGCTGGTCTTCCTTAGATCGGATGAGACTGTAGAATGAAACCTCAATTTAATGGAGCAACTGGAGAAGGGGCGTTGGTCCTACCTGATACGCTCCATCTCGGGGAGGTGGATGTAGCCTCCAGGAATGGGTTAACTCCATCTGCTTGCTGATAGGACCGAGTTTGTCAAAGTTCTTCAAGGACCGCCACCATTGCCCCCTCCTTGAAAGCTTTTGACGAGAACGAAGCGACAGACTCTCACGTGCCAAAATTAAAATGTGAACAGCCATCCTCCAAACACGAAAAACTCAGCCTAACAAACATAACATTAGATCAGAGACTAAACAGGGTGGGGCCTGGCGGCTACATCCACCTCCCCGAGAAGTAGCGTATCAGGTAGGACCAACGCCCCTTCTCCATATTGGTGGATGTAGCCTCCAGGAATGGGACATACCAAAGCTTGCTTGTCCTCCCGGGTGGGCTGTTCAGTGTGACAAGACCTTACACCCTAGCAACCTGATGCAGCACCTGTCTGCCGAATGATGCCTCTGCGGAAGTGAACACGTCCACCTTATGTCTGATGAAAGGGGTCGGCGAAGACCAAGTAGCTGTGCGGCAGACCTCTTCCAGCGAAGCTTGAGTAGTCAATGCTGCCGTAGTTGCAGCACTGCGCGTGGAATGTGCGGTAATCCTGTCGGGTCTCCAGGTGTACTGGAGGTCATATGCCTTGGCTATCGCAGCCCGGAGCCATCTGCCCACAGTAGACGGTGACACCTTGCAACCAATTGATCCTGGTAAGGAGACGAACAGTGATTCCGATTTTCGGAATGAGGTCCTGTCAATGTAAATTCTGAGAGCTCTTCGGACGTCCAAGGTGTGCCACCGTCTCTCCAATGGGTGGGCAGGATGTGGACAAAAATTGGGGATCACAACTTCCTGGGCCCTATGAAACCAGGTGTTAATTTTAGGGATGAAGGCCGGGTCCAGGCGCAGCACCACCCTGTAACAGTGGAAAATGCAAACATCGGCACGAACGGACAGCGCTGCTAGTTCTGAAATTCATCTAGCCGACATAATGGCAACAAGGAAGAGAAGGCAAAGACTGGTGTGGCGAAGTGGCTCGTAGGGTGCACCCGTAAGAGAAAGTAGCACCTTGGGCAAGTCCCAGGTCGGGTAACGATGGACCACCGGGGGACGTAGGTTGGTGGCCCTACAGAGAAATTGGTGGAAGTGAGGATGCAGCGACAAAGACTCAGTCGGCCATGGAAAAAAACGAGGACAATGCCGCCACCTGTCTTCTGAGGGTATTAGGTGAGAGACCTTTCTTCAAGCCATCCTGAAGGAATTGTAAAATTTGGCTGACCGTCACGACGGTGGGGACGATGGCATGTGAACCACACCACCTGCAGAACATCCGCCATGTGGCATCATATATGCGAGTAGAGGACGGCCGCCTGGAAGCCAGCATGGTGTCGATGACCTCAGAAGACATATCCCTCTTCAGGATGCACCGCTCACGCGCCAGGCCGTCAGTCTGAGCCATTGGGGGTCCGGGTGGAGCAGCTGGCCTTGGGAGAGGGAATCCTCGGATCATGGGATCCTCCAGGACGGGACCACCGAGAGGTTGACCAGGTCCGCGAACCAGGGTGTCTTGAGGCCAGTGAGGGGCGAGATGGACCACCTCCACCCTCTCCGCTATGATCTTGCAGATGACCCTGGGAATCAGTGGGAGACGTGGGAACGCATATAGGAGGCCCGCTGGCCACAGATTCCGGAGGGCATCGATCCCCTCCGCCCCGGGAGTTTTGAAGCGGGTGAAGAACCTGGGGAGGTGCGAGTTGGTCGGGGAGGTGAACAGGTCGACATGAGGGAGGCCAAACATGGAAGCAATCCGTCAGAACAGCGACGGATGGAGATGCCATTCGGACTGGTCCACGGTGGTTCTGCTGAGCCAGTCCACTTGCACATTGGCCACTCCCAAAATGTGTTCTGCTCAGATGGAGAGCAGGTGTCCTTCCGCCCAGAGGCACAGTTGTATGGCTTCTTCCATGAGGCTGCGCAAGTGGGTGCCTCCTTGGCGGTTGATGTGCGCTTTGGTCGTGGTGTTGTCCGTCATGACCAGGATTTGACGGTCGGAGACCAGCCGATGAAACTGAAGCAGGGCCAGCTGGACAGCCCTGAGTTCCAGCCAATTGATGCTGCGAGTGCTGTCGATGTTGCTCCAGCGACCCTGGGCCATGTGGGAGAGGACTGGCGTCCGATAGGCTGGCGTCCGTGGTGATGACCAATCTGTCCGGTTCTCTGAAGAGCGTGCCCTGGGAGATGGCCTGGGACATCCACCAGGAGTGGGATCAGAGGACCTCTGGTGGTACATGCACCTTCGCAGTAAAGCAGCTTCTGCCCGACCGCTGAAATGGTAAGAGGAACCATTGGAGGTCTCTTGAATGCAGTTGGGCACAGGGCACTATGGAGAAGGTGGAGACCATCTTACCCAGGAGCTGGGATAACTGGCGTAAGGGCACTGACCTATCTATGAGGACCTGTCAAACTAGACGTCTCAGGCTGGCCTGGCAGTCTGGGGACAAAACACCATAACCCGGGCAGAATCAATTACGGCACGCAGGTGTAGTAATTGGGTAGAAGGTGAAATATGGTTCTTTTCCAAGTTAATGGAAAATCCGTGCTGTCACAGGACCTGGATGGTGATCGCCAGGTTGGCCCTGGCCCTCTCGGGCGAAGCGGCCTGGATCAGGATATCATCCAGGTAACACTGCACGCGCACAGGGTCCTCAAGTGGGCCGCTAAAGCGGCCAACAGTTTAGTAAACACTTGAGGAGCAGAGGAGAGCCCGAAGGGCATCGATCGGTACTGATAATGGAACCCAGCAAATTGGAACCTTAAGAATTTTCTATGGTGGGCCACAATGAGGACATGAAGGTATGCCTCCGTTAGATCGATCGAGGTGAGGAAGTTGCCCTCTCTGACGCCGTCTAAGATAGTGAGGAGAGAATGCATTTTAAATCTCCTATAACGAATATAGGAGTTGAGCCTCTTCAGGTCGAGGATAGCTCTCCAGCCCCCCGAGGTCTTAGGGACCACAAACAAGATGGAATAAAGACCCTGACCCCGCTCACCTTTCAGCATCGCCTCGATGGCCTGGATATCCAGCAAGTGCTGAATGGCGGTCTCCATGAGGAGCTTTTTAGCCGGGTCCCTAGAGACAGGGCATCTAAGAAAAAACCTAGGGGGGGTTGGAGAGGAACTCGAGTGAAAGGCCGAATCTAATCGTGTCCTTGACCCAAATATCCAAACTGGACTCGTCCCATCTGTCAGCAAAGTAGGACAGCCGGCCCCCGATGGGGAATTTGGGAAGGATCTCACTCAGTGCGTTTAAGGGAACGACTTCCTCCCCCTCGAAAGGGCCGCCTAGATCTAAAGGGACAGCCCCACTCGGTACGATCCTGGCGTTGGGCAAAATACCCCTGGGATTTGAAGGAACTCGTACTTGTATCCGTTTGACAGAAGGGCGACCGGCAGGAGTAGGGGGCGGACGAAAATCAGCTCGCCTGGACATAGAGGGCAAGATCTTGCGCTTGTCCTTCGATTCAATAAGAAAGGGTTCTAGTCCCTCCCCAAACAAGGTACCACCCGAGAAGGGGGTGGAGAACAAGTGCCACTTGTGGCGAGCATCCGCCTTCCACGCCTTGAGCCAGAATATGTGCCGGGTTGCTACGTTGGATCCGATGGAGCAGGTGGCAAAGCGTGCAGAGTTGAGTGTGGCATCCGCGGACAGTTGGTGGCTGCAATCAGTTTGTTGAAGTCTTGGTGGATCCAGACATCTGCAGTGGGGAGCCGCTCCTGAAGTTGGCAAGCCAGATGAAGGATGTCCGGGCGAAAAATGAGGCCGTTGTGGAGGCTCGAATGGCCCAGGCAGCCACCTGGTGTGTCCGTTGTAGCGACTGTTCCATTCGTTGGTCCATGGCTGGAGGGCCTCCAGAGGGTCGCCTGGCAACGATGTGTGAAGTGCGGCCACTGGTGCGTTGACAGGAGGAACCTGGATAAGTTTGGTTAATTCAGGGGCCACATTATAAATTTTTCGTTCTGCTATGGACGGATTTGGTCTTGATCCAGGGGAGGATCACTGCCTTTTGATGACCTCTAGGAACAGCTTAGGGGCAGGCAAATTCCTCCTCAGAAGTTTGTTCGAGGAACAGAGGATCCGTCATGTCCTGGCCCATCTGGGATTCTGCATCTGGGCCCGCGGTTGACAGGCCGGCAGTGTGCTTGGCCTTGTAAAGTATAGGCCTAAATAGGGGGAGCTGGAACAAGCCAGGATGGGGTGGCAGCTCAGGTCGTATGTTTTCATCCTCAGATAAGTTAAGGTCAGCTGAGGCCTCCTTGTCGGAATGGCAGGAGACTTCCTCCGACGATGATGGAGATGAGCGGAGGTCCTGACTATAACCGCCATCAGCAGAATGGGAGGGTCCTGGACGGGGCAGGGAACGAGACGGGGTCTCACGAGCAATTGTCTCTGAACGAGATTGTTGGAGCCCGGCAGAAATCCCTTGCCTAATAGCCTCAGTGATCATGGACTGCATGGCCTCTGGTGTTAGGAGAGGAAGCTGAGAGGCATCCCGGAGGCCAGCGGGCGTGGGTGTAAAAGTTGCCGTCGGGCCCCCTGTGGCCCGGTGAGATGGTGATCAAGTCGTCTCGGCCGGTGGCAATTCTGTTGCAGCCCCCCACAAGTCTACATCGGAATTAACTAGGACTATGTGCAGCGAGAGTGCATTGGTCACAGGCCCCATTGTTACATCGATGGTTGGGGAGCGTGGTGGGGAAGCATTGGCCAGTCCCGATGCAGTGGGCTGAGGGCCCCGGGGCCCCACCGCCTTGTCACAGATTTTATCAAGCACCTTGTGGCGACGGTGCTCGTCTTTATGGGCTACCTTGGAGGAGGAGGTGGAGGCCCCTTGGTTATGCTTGGAACCTCACTTGAGGCCCTTGCCCTTGGCCTCTCCTTTCCGGCCTGCTTGACTGCCCTCCTTGGGTTAGGTATTGAGGCCATGGATAGCCCTGCCGGGGAACTGCGGCTATGGGGGCAAAAAGATCTGAGGTATCCCCTTGTTCCAGATATGGGCCTGCTGTAGTCCCGATTTGCACCCCAATTTCACCTTCTGGGACCAGGTGCCGCCTCTGCCGTGCTCCATTCGGAGCGTGGTCAATAAGAGTCTCGGGAATTTCCCTCCGAGCTCAGTTAAGCCGTGCCTGTTGGGGCGTGGCCGCAAGCCAGTAATAGCTTAATCGACCCAGCGACAGGGTCCCCTATCGCTGGATGGCTTGCTGAGGAGAGGCTATGGCCTATCTCCCTCCCGGTCAGTGGCTCAGGGCTTCTTCACGCGGCTACAGGAAAAAAGCCGTTTGAAATGCAGCGACAAAATGGACGCCGATATTTTTGAGTTGAAGTCCAAGGGAATAACGGCTGTAGAATATCCCTGTCCACTGGAGTTGGACCAAGTAGGGAAAGCCAATTCAAAGGGAACTGTAGAAATCGCTAAGGGAGAGCGTTGGGGTGTGGAACCGGACGAGCGGCTGTAGCCGTGCTCGAGCTGAACCTCAGCTGATTGCGTTCGGCGCGTTCCCTTACTGATTCAAATAATGTCTAATAAATTTTAACTCACAGTTGGAGAAGGAAATACAGATACACACAATTTTAAGCTAAAATCACGAAGGAGGATGGAATGTCGCGTCTGTCCTGCTGAGTGACAGAGTCAAAAAGCTGCCAAGGAGGGGGCAATGGAGGCAGTCCTTGAAGAGCTTTGACAGACTCGGTCCTATCAGCAAGCAGACGGAGTTAACCCATTCCTGGAGGCTACATCCAC
>JANHFT010003346.1:20062-44345 GCA_032467955.1 Pseudoxenodon macrops | reverse complement strand
CTTTCATTTATGGATAAATAAACTCCATCTATGCTCAATATTTAGTAAATTCTGTGATCTGATTCCACAGATTCCTATCTTGCAAGCTTCATCCTTGATGTTTTATCTTCAGTAGTGCCTATTTCTCTTTGATATGATAAGGGCAAGGGTGCTCTTGTCCTAACCAGGAGAAATCAGGGAGTGGTGACAATGAAAAAACTGGAACAGTTCATGGGTGTAACTGGTTATTTATTAATATCGGACTGCCTCCTATATTGTAGACAGGAGCTATAAATCACAGTTAATCTATGTTTTATATAACAGAATGCAAATAAGGGGAAGAAAGTGATTAAGACATTCTATGCATTGGTCTAATAAAAATATTAGACATTGCCTCTTCCCCGCGCCAGTATAATTAATTTTGCTTTTGGGTGAATATTGGAAGTGTAAAAGTAAAGGGACTTTTTATCATCTATGATAGATATGTGATAAAGGAAAAAAATGGAGTATGATTCATATTTTAATACAGAAAATTTTGAAAACGAAGATAAAGATGAAACCAGAAATTTTCCTTTTGGGTTTAATAGAAAAAGACTTGGAGAAAACAATTGGCACTTTGTTACTACCGGTATATAATATATGTTGACAGTAGCAACATATTGTATTGGAAGGACACTTCGACTCCTACCATGGCTGTAGAAGCTGATGGAGTTGGCTGAAATGGCAAAATTGACTATTTTGATTAAAGGAAAGAATATGAGTACTTTTGTTTCCACATGGAGACCGCTTCTCAACTTTGTGCTTGAAATGGAAAAGAATGAAACTTTGGGTTTTACCGATTAGATCCTTATAGCAATGGCTAGTTTATATTATTATGAAAAAACAAAAAGTTCTGATTTGATCTTAATGCCTTATTTTACTGCAACAGAGAGTCAGAAGTCAATGCTTCTTTTTATTTTCCTAATCCTTCCTCACTTTTCTTCCCCCATTCCTCCCCACTGTTTTCCTATTTTCTTTCGTATTTTGTATCTTATTTTATCTTATAACTCAATAAAAATGTTAAACTGGAATTTTGCTTTTGGGAGTACCACTGTTATTAATAAGGTGAAAAAGGCTTTAACATTCAGTGCCTTATTTAACAGTATTACTTAGAACAATTATCTCTCTTTAGTTTAGTATTCCATTTATTAATATTTTAACATTTTTGAGTATCAGTGCATTTTAGGTCCATCCATACAGGTAGTCCTCGACTTATGACTGTAATGGAGCCTACTCATTATGATAAGTTATGATGGTTGTAAAATGATGGTCAGGTGACTGATTTTACTTTTTTTGAGGGGGGGACATATAGCAATTGCAGCCGTTGTAAAGCTAATGTTATGGTCATTAAGCAAACTAATTGTTCATTAAGGGATGGTTTTGCTGAAAGCCAGAAGTAAATACCAAAGTAAATACTGTAAAATGTGGTCACATGACTGCAGAATGCTGCAAAGAGCCATAAATACCAAGAGCCTGAAATGTGGTCATGCTGTCAGAACTTTGGAACAATGTTATAACTACTTCCGGTAAGCTCTGTCATAACTTTGAGTGGTCAATAAGCAACTGGTTATAAGTTGAGGACTACCTATAGTTTCAAGTACACATTACATGTCTATCCATACTGTCAAGCGCCTGGTTTCATTCAAAAGATATTCTGGGAAATGAAACGTAAAGCTGGATTAACTTGTGGATCCCATAAAACTTCAACTTTATTTTGTTGAGGTTTACAGAATTCCTGAAAAAGTCTGGCTGCTTGAATAAGAAACAAAGAGATGTTGTATCTGAATGAGATCCAAAAGCAAAGTCACTTTTAGATATAATCAGCTGTCATATGCCTATCTCCAGATGCATAATAGAAAACTGATGGAAGGTTTTTGCAAAATGTGTATTATTTATATATGAGCAGCATGGTGTTCTAGTGGTGAAGATGCTTGCCTTTCATTTGGAAAGTTGAGAGTTCAATCGCGGGTAGCTGCTGATGTTTCTCCCCTAGACCGCACACACACACACACACACACACACACACACAAATGCTGTGAACTCTGTGTGACATCAGGAAGGGCATCCAGCCAGTAAATACTCAGCTTCATCCAGTCACCCCGACTCAACCCTGAATTAAAGGATTATGGGTTTGTAAATAGGGAATTTAATATATTATTTATATCATAACAAGATTATACATAATTTGTTTCCTTTGGTTTCACTTTACACTTTTGGGGTTACCACCCTATAATACAAGAATAATATAATGAGGAAATGTATCAATAAAACAAGCTTGCCCTTTCCTATACAAAAGATTGGAACTCACTGATTAAAATGACAAGCCAACATAATTATGCCAAGGTAATCACAATACAAGGGAATTTGTTCAAGTGTGATAAAAATGGAATGTAGGTATCCATCAGCTGATGCTGTATCTCAATTTCTAGATTTTCCAGTTTTGTGTTTATTTGGTCTTAACCACAAGGAGTTGCTCTTAAGGTTTATAGGAAGAAAAGACAAGGAAATGCCTTCAGAGAACCGATTTGGTAGAACTGAAGAAATTAAGTGATTAAGGACACAGTAGTCCATTGATCAATTGGTCTCTATCATAGACTGTCCTAGACAAGAGCCAAGTTTTAACAGATAACTCAAGTGAAGGTTTAGCCATTGGTCAGAACCTTTACTTTTATTTTAGGAAAGTTCTGGTTGGTCATTTTCCCCAATATTTATGGTTCCTGTATTTATTGCAACATTGCTAAAGAGAGATCCTTTAATCAGCTAAAGAAGTCCATTCTACTGCTCTAGCAAAATAGTAGCATCAGCTCAAGAGAATCAAATGTTTAAAATGTGTATGGTATCAAGATAAAATTACATGGGGCCGTTTAAATATGTTTTTTCTCTAACATGTTCTCATCTCTCTCTTAATTTTGTGGTAGCATGAAGGGGAAAAAATTGGATACTTGTCAACCCCATCCTAGATCAATATTTACTCTGGCCGAGGCATGACTTTAGATCATACAGAGGGGCAAGTGTCTTTGAATCCAATCTCTTTGCTAAGATAAGAACATGTAGAATTATTTTAACTAAAGGCAGACACTGTAGATTTAGCTGAGGAAAAAAAAATCTGAGGTTAGCAGCCTTTCAATTTATTACCATTCAAAGAAAGAGAAAAGTTGAGGAATAACTGCGACGGAAAGAAAGTACTATCTCTGAAAAGACAAGTAACATGACTATGATCTTTGCTTTATTGTATTGTGCTGAAGTTTTTGTTTAACAATTCTCTGTGCAGTTATTTTAGCATTCATCTGTACCCTTAGATTGTGCATAAGGGAATAACTTCTCCTTAGAATCCAACCTGAAGCTTTCCCCATCATCTATAGATTCTGGCAGAAACTCATTTGTAGCACGAGTGGCCTCGTGTGGTCTGTCAGGAGTCTTACATCTTCTATAAAAAGTTTTTTTTTAAACAAGCAGCTTTCCCCCCATAATCTGAACACTTCTACAACTGATTTCCATAACCACTGTACTAAATGTTTGCATTTCACATTTGTTTCCTTAGGTAAAGGTGTGTAAAGGTGTGTAAAGGTGTTCACCTCGCACTAGTCGTTCCCAACTCTAGGGGGCGGTGCTCATTTCCATTCCAAAGCCGAAGAGCCAGCGCTGTCCAAAGATGTCTCCGTGGTCATGTGGCCGGCATGACTAAATGCCAAAGGTGCACAGAACGCTTTTACCTTCCCACCAAAGGTGATCCCTATTTTTCTACTTGCATTTTATATGCTTTTAAACTGCTAGGTTGGCAGAAGCTGGGACAAGTAATGGAAACTCACTCCGTTACGCTGCGCTAGGGATGTGAACCGCCAAACTGCCGACCTTCCTGATCGACAAGCTCAGCATCTAAGCCACTAAGCCACCAGATCCTACTTTTTCTTAAAGAAAAGCTTATTTTGCCTTTGGTGAAAATCATCTATTTGACAAAGAAGGAAGGAAGGGCTGAAACCTTTAGATACAGTACATGTATATAAACTATATGGGCAGCAAGTTGCATCACATTGACCTTTTGAATATCAGAAGGCTAGGACAGGTTATGACAGCCCTATATCTCTCAAGGTTAGAGGGAGGATTCCAGTGAGGCATCAAAGCAAGGCATAGAAGATAAGTAATAGCAACCAGAGTTATCTAGCTGCTTTATCAAAAGCAGAAGCCAGGGGAGGTTGTGAGATTATAAAGGACTTTGTGAGAAATGGATTCAGACCTCCAAGCACTTACTTCCCAAACCCAGCTGCTCTGTACACAGATATCTTAATAAATAAACATTAACATGGATTTCAGACAATGATTTGCAGCCTATATGACATGCTACCTGTGCAGGTGCAAGATGCTCCGGCCACTTACAACTATGAGAAAATGGAGATCAGCATGCTAGCTACTTTTACCAGAATGCCTTCAAAGCCATAATTATGAGAAATTGTGTGACACTATTTATCTTTCCTGACCCTCTTTTTTCACAGTGGGAAAAAAGAGAAATGTGGAAAACCACAGGAAGGAGGGGAAAATATTTTGATTTTTCTGTAAAATTCCCTGGCAAAAATATTCAAACCATCTCTTATGTGGCTCTATTATTAACCACAATCTGAAATTAAATTAAAGGTTTCCAAATAACTACAGATGTTGCCGTTGAAAATGTCCCTAAATTTAAGATTTGTTCCCCACAAAATGATCAGTTTAGACTGAAGCTGTTTGCCTCCTTTATCAGATTCTTAGAACATTACATGTTCCTATTTTCAAGGTAAATTATCTGGGGAACTACTGTATGTTATTGCCAGTTTAAGATCAGAAGAAGTAATGATGATGGAAACCACAGTAATTGAGCCCACAGAACTTCCTTACTCAAGAATTCAGTCCTACCCCTAGACAGAAATTTGATCTTACCTGCCCTTTTCACATTTTAGGGACTTTGTAAACCACAATCTTGAGTCAACACTTAGGTTCTGATGCCTAAGATATCTTGGAACGTGACAGAAAAAAGTGACTAATTGAATGATACAGGAATGCTGTTTATACAACCAGGGTCCTTGAGAATTACCACCGATCTACAGATGAATGCTGAGTCTTGGGGTCAATTCGGAAATAATTGTCAAAAAAGAAACAAATACCTTTGCAAATAACTGCAACTGCCCACATTGAGTTGTGCGCCAATAATTCTTACTCTTGGATTTCTTGACTCTCAACTTTGACCATGATTTTCATTAAAACACCTTAGTTGCATTTCAATGTTGACTTGATTATTCTTTTGCCTAATCAATCTATGTGTTGATTTCACCTGCCAGTCTGACTCATCTCCCTTTCTCAACCCTTATGTGCCTGGGAGAGAGAACAGCGGAATAACTCAAATCATTGTATAATAACTCATGCTTACAGAAAGCAGGCCAACAGGTAGTGAATACCTACCAAATTACGATACTTGGGGAGATCAGTACAATAAATTACTAATAATGTCAGGGTGACACATGACAGGTGGTTTTAAGGAAACTGATTGATTTTAATTATTAATAGTGTGCTCATTTGTACTTTGGGGATAAGCAGTAAGAACTAACAACTATAATTATTATTACATTTTACTGCAATATTTAGTCTTCTATTATTACCATCCTATACAGACACAAAGAAGGGATTATATCAAAGAGAATAATATATAGCTTTTTCCTTGGCTGACATAACCATTCTAAATTTTACTGGTCATCATTGACCAAACATAATCATAATTTGCTTCTACTTACTATATTTTAAGGACCAGGCAGTATGATGTACAAAACCATTAAAAAATGTAGGCAATATTAATTCAAATAAAACATAAATTAAACATTGATCAAGAGGTTGGCACTGGACAGCTGACAGCCCAGGTTTGAGACCCAATCTCAGTGCAACAGGATGAGCTCCCATTACTTTCCTCAGTTCCTGACCACCTAACAGTTTGAAAGCATGTAAAATGCAAGTAGATAAATAGGTACCACTTTGGTGGGAAAGTAACAGCATTCTGTGTGCCTTTGGAGTATAGCCATGCTGGCCACATGACCATGGAACTTGTCTTCAGACAATAGAGGCTCCCCCGGCCAAGAAATGGAGATGAGAACCATGCCCCAGTCAGCCACGGCTAACAGGGAAAAAATTACCTTCACCTTTTTACAAATTGATCATCTGTAAAGTTATCAAGTTGGCTTTTCTCATGAATTTAGAAATTCCTATTTAAGTACTGTAGACAACTTAACACAATTCTTACCAAGCAAAAAATTAAGTGTGTCCTCTCCTAGAGATTAAATAAAGTAGGACTCAGTGTTGACTGCTCTCTATTAACTATAATGAACAATATGTTTCTGATTCCTATTTGATATTTAAGATTGTTCTTCGTTCTGAATATTATTTTAAATTAAGAGTAGGAAAATTGTTACCATTCATTTAAATAAGTAGTTTCAATTTCAAAATCCAACAGCTGTGCAGTAGAAATTCATGTTGCAAGTCTCCAGAAAGAAGGAAAAATATTTCTGGAAACTTACAACATGAATTTCTACTGCACAGCTGTTGGCTTTTGATTTTGAAATTTTTATATAGCTTTATATAGTTTTATATAGTTATATATTCTTTAGTAGGGACCTGTGTATGGTACTTAAGTTTTTTTTGTTAATATAAATTGATACACATAGAATGGGCTTCCTTGAGTTCTTGTTATGTACGTATGTATATGAAGGTCTATTAATATATCTTGATAATGAACTAGCTGATCTATATTAAATATGTTGAAGTTATACCGTCCAATACGGGGGAGTGGGAGAACATATTACCCTTTTCAAATATATTCAGCATATGTAGCTTTTTACAGATTAGCATGCCTGGTTAGGATACAGTACTGCACTTTGAAACAATAATGGGAATAAAAGTATTTATTCCTATAATATAATTATAAAAGAGCATTTAAAGATAACAATGAGGCAAAAGTACTTTAAGAGATGCAAATGTAGAGGAAGAAAGATGCTGGAGTACAAAAGTATGGCCAAAATGCTGTAATTTTAACTAGTGCAGGCATTTGGGTATTATTATACATTAGCTGTTGCCAAAAAAGGTTCAGTCTCAAATCATAGAGGATACATGCATTTGAAGGATATTAAGAACAAGCGTAAGTAATAAAATACTGCTGAGTTAAAAGTACAAGAGTCCCATCTGGTCAACATGTAGCTCCTATAAGGTTAGCTTTCAAGATATTGTTATAAAGAAATCACTAACAAATTGAATTTTACAAGTAGGTTGAAGGAAGGACACATGGCTGAATCCTTCTGCTACCTGGCACTTTCAAAATCTTGTTTTAAGCTTTCTATTTAAACTTACTAGCTCCTATTTCATTTCCAGAGAACGTGTTCAAACATGAATATTGTTTATAAAATGGTAGTAACTGCATTCAAGGTTTACTTTGAAGGAAATACAAGGAAAGTGACCCATTTGCAAGAATATAGGCATAATAAGAATTACTGGAATTATCCACGTTTTAAATGCTATTTAATCACAGTTGAAATGAATTCTCATATACTAGAATAAAATGGAAATGTACTGCTAATAAAGCATGCCTTGCAATGTGTAAACGAGTTATTGTGAATTAATCCTGGACAATTCAGTTCAATAGAGAGATCAAAGCAGATATATTTATTAACACTGTATCTTTAAGTGAATAATGTCTCATTCACCTAATAAGGCCCAGAGAGCAAACACAAAACTCCAGATTAGGGGCTATAATGATGTGCAAATGAATTTCCAAATTAGAATAAGGCTATAGAAGAAAAATATACATTTAATATCAACTATGGTGTATGTATATGAGGTATGTGGGCTAAAAAGCTATTTACAAAACCCAGGAATCTGCCTAAATAACAGGAATCAGCCATTTGCAATATGTTCCAGAATTTGAGGTCAACAATATGAAGGGACTCCAAAGCCAGGTTAATTATACGATTCCATTTCCCCTTATATAGGGCCTTAGGAAGAGGTACAAATGTAATGGTAGCAGTCACAGCCATTCCACATAAAAAAAGAAATGGGATTCGATCATATAGTTGTGGCCGTAACCTTGACCTTCAGTGTGAATTTGGCTGTGCTTACTATACTTGTGAAATGAAGGTAGTTGCTGCAGGCATAAAGGTTTTGTTTTGAAATACAAAAAAGTCTCAAGAAGAGGAGCACATCTTTATACCTGGTGTACATTTTATTTTTGTTGTATGTTTTAACACTTATTAAAATTCTTTTAATCATTTAATCCGTCTTTTGCAATAACTCCAAAACAAGCGGGAGAAGTCAACCTGTACGTCAAAAGTAATTTGACACTCACAACCAAAAGCTGTGAAAGCCCAGCTGTCTCTTTAATATGCAGACATTTCCCCAGCATTTTTTTTTTGGCAAATCATGCAGTCATTCTTGACTGATACATCACATAAAAAGTCTGTTCCCTTTAAAATCTGGAAATCAGGAAAACAAAAATCCCGCCATGGTACAATTTAAAATGAAACTGGTTCAGATAATCTTCACAATGGAAATACTTTTGAATAAAAAAAGGAAAAGCTTCTTGTCCATTTATTCATCTTTTGTATGTCTGGACTGTATTTCTGGAGTGAGGATGACAGATTTCAAGAGGTTTAGAAAAAGAGTAGCCATGAATATCTGCTCTAATAAGATCATTTCTATGCATGGATATGATCCATCAGCTTTAAGACAAGCCCCATTAAGTTGAATGGGAAACACTGTTGCACAACTTCCATTAAATATAAAATACTGAGAACAAATTTCAGACAAACTGGGATCCTAATCATCATTAAGACACAGCTTTCCAAGAAATTGATTTGCAGTGTTACATTGTTTTGGCAAAGTTTCAAATCTTCTTAAAAGTTTACTTTGGATAACTTAGGAGGCACTAATATCTGGGCTCAAAATCTGTTAAGGCATATACCAAAACCAAACCCGTAACTATCCTCACCCTAATCTTCAGATAATAATTCTTAAATGGGATGAGGAATACCACTTTAAAAATCTGTGTTGCATTTTGATCTCTGGCATAAAGCAACCTAGTGATGACAATTCAAAGTTGTCTCGGCAGTCAAAGTTCTCCTTCAAATTCCCACCAAAAAATGTAATTTACCTATACTATAGCTACATGTTTAAATTCTTTGTTATGGAAATTATACAGAAAAATACAGATGTTATGTAGGGGGTCAAGATGATGGCCTCAGTTGTGGTTGTCACTTCAGTTTTTGATTCTCCCCTCATCTGATGCTTCCAAAATTCTTCCAAGGATCCATAATAAAGAACAATTCCACATCCTACAGCATATTTAACGGTTTCTGTTCTTTCTTTCCTTCAACCCATTTTTAAAAAGAGAAGAAAAAAATCCACTTAAAGTGGAAAGGTTTGTTTACTCCCTTTTAAAGAGAAGAGACATTGTCATACACCAGGTATGGGACTTAGTTACCACTTCCATTCAAGACAAAAATGTTTGGTAGGCCTGAGCTCTGAACTTTTCTGACCTCAAACAATCACAACCCCAGTACCTTTCTCCTCCATGCTTGAGTGAAGCTGAAGAAAAATTTCACCTGCTTTGTCTCATTAACATTAATGCATGGATTTCTTCCGACCAGCATGATTTTTTTTTTGCAGGTCCACAAAGAAGCCTGAAAAATGGCGGCTTCTTTAACAAATAGCAGGTACTGGGCTCCCTCTTACAAGAGGCTCAAAGCACTTTTTCTGAATTCTTTTCCAAGCATACACAGCTTTCACGCGCAGTTCTCATTGAAGATCTGGTGAATTGGCTTTGAGATCCTGGGCATCAGATACAAAGTCGCTTTCCGAAGGTCAATTGTGATGAAAAAATATGAGCCAAGGCTGCTAGCTACTTTCTGGCCATTTCGGTATCTGCTTGCCATCACTTCTTCCTGGTCTCCATTCAGAACTGAGAGGAAAGCTTTATAAACTGACTGAGGGGTTTGCCACTTCAAATGCTACATATGACACCTCAAGTTCCATTCTTAAAAGCTCAAAGGAAACAAGAAGGTTGAATAAATAATAATTCCTTTGTATGATATCCTTCATTTGCATAAACATTAGGGGAAAAAAATTCCCTAATCCTTTAAGAAAAGATTTATATGTCATTTTTCTCCTAGAGTGCCAATTTTACAGTTAGTTTTGACATTCTAACATAAAATATTTATAAAGGTATCAGCTGCAACATTGTCACATTTTTAAAAAAAATACATTTTTTTCAAACGTTAGTTTGAACTAAAATTTGAAATATGACTTAAGTGAGCAAGTGACAGCTGAGCCATTGGGTTTTTTTGGGGGTGGGTAACAGAGGTTAGCTGTTGCAAAAACTAATTCCTATGAACCCCCTGGTAGCATGAAGCAACTGTATATTTAAAATTCCGATTGGGTGTTGGAAATACAAGTACAAAAAAATAACCACCCAAAAACCTCAAATGGAATACATGTTGAAATGTGCGCCCTATATTTAAAAAGGCTTCCAACCCAAAGCGATTTTTCATGATCATGTTCTTGCACCTTGTTCCTATTATCCCTTCTTGTGAATAGCTTCAACATATGCTCCCATCGCCTTATCAAAGCAGACAAGCTTAACTAATTGTAGAGTTGCCAGCTCAATGGCTCTTGATAGCTGATCAATGCCTTCAATATTAAGTGGCCACAGAGAATCTTCACTGTGGTAAAAAACCAACCAACCCATTTTTAGCATGAAAAGACTGCAAACTAACCTCTCCATTTGCCAAAGAACAATGTAGTCCGACAAGAAAGAGCTTAAATTCCTCTGTGTGTATATGCATGTGCACGTGAGTGTCCATTCAAATTTTAACTCAGGGCAGTGCAAATGATTTTATACTTCATGATGCTAGTACCACTCTGAACTATAATAACTGTTTGTAGATTAAAAATTAAAAAAAAAATCCTAGTCAGAAATAAACTGACAAAATGTACATTCTTCTCTGTTAAAAAAGTAAATAAAATAACATTATTTAAATTGTGAATTATCTGTAAGACATACATCACAGTTACATAGATACATATCAATACAGCACATTTAATCTGCCCAAAATGATTACAAAGCCAGTATGGATGCTGTGAGATACGTATACGTATACATATCTCACAATGATTATAGCATTCATAATTGCACTAGGCCTACTATTTTAAAATTACAAGATTTCATGATTAGGGAACAAAAGCAATCCAGGTTTTCATCAAATCTAATAGAAAGAATTAAGGATCAATGAAATCTTATTAGTAATATGGTGTAGATTATCAATGAAGCCTTATTTTAAGAATGTTATACTGGGAATCTGGCCCTTGTGCCAGTAATACTAAAAGCTTGGCAGATTGCTCCTATACTTGAGGTTTAGTCGTAATTTATCGCATTCATTGTCTCCTCTGTTGCCCCAAAGTATAATGCAGATAATTTATTTTAAACCTAGAACTGCAAAAATTACCTTTTAGAAAAATTAGTTGAATTTCATATCTGACTTTGCTACCTCGTGTACAATTTTCCAAACTGACAATTTTTATTTACAGAGTTGTTTTACACAAAACTTTAAAAATCTTATTTCAGTCCAAAATAAAGAGCGAGCGAGAGAGAGAGAGAGAGAGAGAGAGAAAGAGGAGAGGCAGAGTGAGACTATCCACCAAAACAGGCGTAGCGGGTACCCCACCCCCCTATTATTAAAACTGATATATTTACTCAGAAACCATTATTCTGAATCCACTGGACTTGTTCTCAAACAATTATATATAGGTTTAACCTTCCATTTTGTCATTTCACACACAAATACAATTTTATATGTACATTCTCTCTCTCTCTCTTTTAGCTATTTTATTTTTTTCCATTAAAAGTGCCTTAATAAAGAAGGAAAATAAGAACAGTGTCCAATCTTATAGCACTTTAGATACAGTATTAAAACTGTTTTTCAATTAGGCCATATGCATATGTATGTAGCACCATTTTGTTTACTCATAATGTTATGGGGGGAAGCTTGGCATTGAGAAATGGAATGCTTTTTAGTACAAAGAGGAAACAAAAAAGCTAAAATCTCATTGCTTTAATATTTGGCAGTTGTCTGGAAGATTTTCCCAATCAGTTAATTTGGTATCTTAAATCATCATCTTATATTTTGTAATCACTTATGTTTATAAGAAGAAAAGAACCAAATCTGTCCAATAGTTTCTGCACAATTTTTAAAAATCTGAAATTGGGATGAGGAATCTAGACAGTCTGCTTAATTTAAGAACTAGTCAAAACAGAGGTTTCAGGGTATAATATCTCCATGGTATATATTTGGCATCTATGATTAAGAAGAAGAAAAGGGGGAAGGATTCCCCCCCCAAAAAAAAATTGGTTTTGGAAGCGAGTAAATGTCAAGTTCAGATCAAAAAGCTAATCTGCTTCAAAAATGCCCTTTCTCAGTAATTTGTTGCTGTGTTCTATGTAGTTTGTTGATTTTTCTACGGTACTGTTATGGATAAAAATCTGTAACACTGCTATTAATATTCCCAATGAACAACATTCCTTCAGTGCAAAGTTGATACTGAAAGGTAGGTATACTTTACATCTGCCAAAAATTAAATAAAATCAGAACATAAATAGATCTGATCCCTCATAAAAGTCGTTTCCGATGGCTTAAATTCTAGTGACAGGTCCCCCACCCCCTATCTAAGGACACCTGAAAATTAAATTTGTGGGGATAGGTATTGTACCTGGAAAAAAAAAATCAAGACAGACACAGGCAGAGACAAGAGGAGGGAGAGCCCAACTTGATTTTGCTTCAGTCACAACAACAACAAAAAACCAACCCAAACCCCTATCGTTTTGTGAGTGCACAACTGAGAATTTAGAACACATTAAGTCACAAAATTCTGACTTTAAAAAAAAGAGGAAATGAGCTGTGAATGTAGTTCAGCATCTTTTGTTTCTTTTCCTCTGTAAAGTTTAAATAAAATTGTAATATTTAACTACAAACTCTGCAAATATTAACAGAGTCCAGGCCAGCAATAAATTAGTATTACGCAGATCATTTTCACAGATAATACAGTCCCTCTTGAATATCTTCAATTGCCCGAAGTGGGTGGATAGAGATCTAAGAGGCACAGTTAGACCAAGTTGTACTCCTTCAGGTTTAACTGTAAGATAGTGTCCTTGACAGCAGCAAAGACGAAGCGGATATTCTCTGTGTCTGTGGCACACGTGAAATGGGAGTAGATAATTTTTTCACTCTCCGGATTCAGGTCAACAAACATCTTCAAGATAAATTCTCTTGCTGCCTGTGCATCTCGCTGAGGTCCTGTTACACCAGAAAAGAAGTAGATTGAATTTTATCTTTAGAAAAATACAGGTAGCCCTTGACTTACAACTATTGGTTTTGGGACCATTCGAAGTCACGATGGTACTTTAAAAAAAATGACCTATATCCATTTTTCAACTTATGACATTGTAACGTCCCCATGCTCATGTGATCAACATTTGAATGCTTGACAATCGGTATGCATTTAAGACAGTTTCATTGATCCCAGGTGGGTGGGTGGGAGTGGGGGTCATGTGATCACCTTTTGCAACATTCTGACAAGCAAAGCCAATGGGGATGCCAGACTCACTTAACAGCGGCAATGATTCACTTAACAATTGTGGCTAAGAATGGTTATAAAACGAAGCAAATCTCACTTTACAACTGTCTTGCTTAGCAACAGAATTTTTAGGCTCAATGTGTTCATGTGTAAAGACTTACCTGTAAATGGCTATTATTACACTGTGGTGATATCTAAGCAAGAAATGAGGACTGACTATTGAAGGATGGAAGAGAAGTTGTGGATACATCCCAACATCTTAATGAACAATCATGGTAACTTGGAGAATTGACATTTAATCTTTTAGACTAAAAATGGTTAAAAACAAGCCAAAGGCAAGAATTTCACAGTACATTAGGATGGGAACTACTGTACTACTATACTTTAAACCAGGGGTGTCAAACTCAAGGCCCGGGGGCTGGATCCGGCCTGTGGGGTGCTTAGATCTGGCCCACAGGGCTGCCCTGGAAACAGTGATGGACTGGCCCACGGTGCCTCTGCCAGAAAAATCATTTTCGCTGGCAGAGGGTTGCAGGAGGCTGTCGCAGCTGAAAATGGAGCTTGGGAGCCCATTTTCACTGGCAGAGTGCTTGGGCCACCACAGGCATCCCCAACACATGTGACATCGAGCTGGCCATGGCCCCTGCCACGCCCACCCTCAAGGTCAAATACAAACCTGAATGGTTTGCGGCCCTCAATGAAATCAAATTTGACACCTCTGCTTTAAACAAATAGAAAAAGTATAGAGGGAGAAATGATTGGGAAAGAAGATAGGGCCTCATTTAAAAACAAGGTTAGAGTGACTATCACTGGGAGATGGAACAGTACACCAGGCAATATTGAGAAATTGGGAAAGAAACATGTCAGCTTTCAAGGGTGGAGGGAAAAGAGAAGGGAAAAAACTTTCTCTTTGCTTCAATTATTGAAATATTTTTCGCCAGGTGCATTCTCTCTCTCTCTCCACTTCCCAATAAGTAGAGGGACAAGGCATAGAAAGTATAATTATCAATTTAACAAACCACATCCTTTTAATAAGACATGCAAGTCTCCCTGCATTGCATATGAACTTGACTTATCCTATTCTGTTCATCCCATGAGATCAGGAAGAATGATATATATGGTAAACTCCATCGCTCTAATTATGTACACATTCACAACCAGATACTTTAATAAACAAAACATCCTCCAGTCATATGGATAGAATTTCCTCCACCTCAAATCTTATTCAGATGAACTGAAAACACAAACCGTGGTATGTTCAAGGCCTGTTTTTTTGGTTAACAAATAACAACTGACAATCTTGAACATGTAGTTAAGAATGCATCATTTAATTAGAAGTTTGAGAATGGTGGCCACAATACTACAGAACTACAGAAGGCAAGCTTGTTCTTACCTATCAACTGTATAATGTTGTCTTATTGCTATTATACTATTTGCACACAATGTTTTATGGAAAAAAAACAACCCACAAACTTACCATCATACTCCGGGAAATAGTCAACTAGATGTGAATACATTATTTTCTCCTCTAAAAGGTCTTTCTTATTTAAGAATAGAATGACTGAAGAATTCTGGAACCAGGGATATGTGATAATTGTCCTAAATAGTGCTTTGCTTTCCTCCATTCGGTTCTGGAAGAGCAAAAAATAGTCAAGTAACATTAACATACCTATAGTGATTGTTTCAAAGGCACAATCTGTTCATATGTTGTTGTTTTCCCCTTGGATAGATGCAAAAATCATATAATTAATAGTTATAGACATATGTATAGATACAAATATATGAATGGATAAATCTGGAGTTATCTTTAAATTCCAAGACTCAACTCATCTAATCAATGAGACAATAACTGGAGGTCTTTCTCATATCCCCCTCTAGCACATGGTTTCCACTTATCAGTTTCTTGTTTAGCCTTAATCATAGGCTGAAGTGATTTTGAAATAAGTTTACTACAGAATATTTCCCCCCCCAGGATGAAACTTCTGGGAAGAAATGGTGAACTGAATATAGCTCTGCCAAAAATTGATGACTCCAGCAAAATGAAGACCCAGTTAATTTACATTCTTCAAAGATGCCAAACCATTTCAATTGTATTGTTTTTACGCATAAAGGCTTGAACAGCATAAATGGAAGAATCAAAATTAGTAAATGGTTTTAAAAAGAATAAAGATGTGCGCCCATATACACATAAATATATTTTGCGTCTTAGTCTGTTCCTTAGTCTTTGCTTCTAGATAGGCCTTTTAATATGTGTTGGCAGTAGTTCATTACAGTAATTTCATAATGCACCTAAACGTCTCTATCATCTATTAGTCATTAGACTATCTGTTTTTTCTCTTGATCGGGATTGCCCATTTAATTAGTAATGCCAAGAACAGAAGCACATTTCTTTGTATACAAGACTGTTCTTTAGTTCTCTGCTTTCATAAATGTTGGATAGAAGTTGCTTTGATGCCATGCCCTGTTCATTTCTTCAGACACAGCAGCTTTTGTGAACATGTGCTCTGCTGCTCTAGATACTTGCACACATACCTCCTAAAAAAAAGTTATCCAAAATTCCTGGATTTCAAACTACTCCAAATTCACATTTTTAAAATCTCTGTGCCTTCCCTATACATTGCTAAGTTTTCATCTTTACAAAATAAAACTGTAGGTATGAGGCTTATGAATAATGGACAGCTTATCAGCAAATATCAATACTTGGTTTAGAATACTTTATTATATTGTGGAATTCCCCAAATTAAGATATTTAATCTTTGCCGATCAGCAAATTACGACCCCTATGTTTTTCATTCTAAGCTAAAATCAAACACAGACTACTGTTTGCTCTCCTTAGAGATAGACAATGTAAGACTGATAAACCACATAAGTATAGCATTCTTATGTGCTGCCATTATGTTAAGAAATATGAACACTAATTCTAAGAAGGTGCGACAATTGTAGAGATAACAAGTTTTCAAAAGATAGATTAACATAATGGTATATTTTTTGAGACAGTTTCTATACTCATTAGTTTGCCTTAGTTGATGAGGTATTCTCAGTAGCAGTTTCATGTAGGTAACAATTTATTTAATTGTTAACAGGAATACTGAAATTCTATTAGACAGATTAAGCAAAATATGTTTAAGTATATTCTAAGGCAGGGGTCTTCAAACCCTGGTCCATGGCATAATAGAAACTGGGCCACACAAACAAGAGAAGCCCCATCCGCGGGATGCAGGCAGCATGCGAAACCAAGGCCCTTTTGGTCCGCGGAAAAACCTCTCTCCACAGAACCAGTACCCAAAACCTCTGGAACACTGTAGCAGTTCATGTATGGAGGATTTTTCCAGATTTGAATCCATACTTTACTACTACTTTAATGGCAAGGCCAAGTTTAATCCTTATGATCCTAACACTTGCAGCTTTTTTGATAATGAGTAGAAAACTTTGCTGTAGAAGCATTTTGGGATTTATTAACCAACAATTTTGATAAAATATGGCATTTAGGATTAAGTAGTGCAAATGTGTAATGCAGTTAATAAAAAGGTCATAGAAAACTAGCTATTTATTATTACGATCACTGGAAAAGCTTTTATAGCAAGATTGGTGTTAGGAAGGCTAATGTTATGTTTTAGTAAAAATCAGCCCTCAGACAGCTAGTGAATAGATCTCTGATTGTAAATAAATAAAGCTTAAGTAAGGCCAAGAATAGTTCAAAGTGAACTGAGTTTTTGTACAGTTGACTAATCAATAAGCTGAGGACCAAACATAGACAGGATTGGATGCTCATTTTTTGTCTTTATTGTGGTATGATCAATTGCTTGATTATGTGCCATCAAATCACTGTTGACTCTTATTCTGCAAATTAAAATAGCAGCTTTAATTAAATACATGTATTTTGATTTTGAGGTTTCAAAGTTATAACATAATTTTATCAATTTATGATAATCAATAAACATTTTGATTATAACCCAAGCCCTTTATCAATTATCATAAAACATGGTAGACTACTTGCATTTTAAAAAAGAAATTAGTGAAATAAGGTTTAAATAGGACATTTTAATTTTTTTTCAAAAAAATAAGTGTATCTATTGTGTAATAATCCTGTTTTCAAAGATTTTCTTTTCTTCTTAAAGAAGATCACAATATGTAAACTGTTATATTTTATTTCTGATCCTCTAAAAATATTAGAAGGATTTATGGGTGTCTTGACTGAATGTTGAAATGTTTTGTGGATTTCTCTGGAACATTTGTCTTCGTATTGGGAGCTAAGATTTAAGTGCATATCTTTATGTTTGGGAGGCTGTCAAAATGTCTGATGATGTCTACCATATGGCAGATACTGCCTCATTGAGTTGGTCACACTATTCAAGGCACATTGCTGATAACTCTACCCTGAGAGCTGAAAATGCAAGCTCTAGTACTAAAAGTCAAAAAGCACAGGGAAAAAAGAATGAACTAAAATTAAATGTAAAGGAGACTACACTAATGACAATAAGTAGAACAAACAGCTTTAGAATAGACAATGAAGACATCAAAATGGTGGCTAGCTTCTTCATTTAAGGATCTACTACCACTGGTAAAGGAACAAATGCTCAAGAAATATGCTACAGGCCAGCCCTTGATAGAAAAGCCATGAAAGTCTTGAAAAATGTATTCAAATACTATGATGTGTCCATATCTACCAAGATCAGAATCATGAAAGCCATGGTATACTCTGTGATATTCTATGGAACCAAAATATGAGCTTTAAGAAGCAGGATAGGAAGAATGTTGACGTTTTTACATTTTCGTGCTGGAGAAGACTCCTGGACAGCCAACAAAACAAACCGATGAATCATCAAACAAAATCAAGCCTTCAAAGCACAAATAGCCAGGCTCAAATTATCCTACTTTGGACAGATTATGCTAAGGCCAGGTCTCTGGAAATGGTTGTAATGTTGGGGAAAATGGAAGAGAGGAAGAGAATGGCCATCAGCAAGATGGATGGATTCAGTTTCAGTGGCAATGACTACACTATTGGGAGCCTCGAAATAACAAATTAGGGATAGATTGTCATGGAGAAAAATCTATCCATGTGATCAACAGGCGTTGAAAATGTCTTGATAGCATATAAACAATCAGGGCAGACCAATATTACTGTACATTCAGGAAATGTGGCATCTATTAAATATTTTTTGTTACAAACTGAACAAAAAAAATATGGAAAATGGATAGGATGGCATAGAATGGTGTGTTGCTGCACACATGGGGGAGGTTTTTTTCCAAGTAATATTATTAAAGATTATAATTACTATAGTAAAAATGAATGCAAGCTACAAAGAGATAGGAAAATAGAACAAGTAAAAGTTACAAAAAAATAGGAAATACATAAAGAATAGAAAGGGAAAAAAATAAGAATAAAGAAAAAAATTCCTTTCTGCCATAGTTATTCATCCTAGTGAAAGTCACCCAAAAGTTTATACTTCCCATTCTCACAGATTTTAGATAGCTAAGAATCTAAACAAATAAATTACTCCTGGAAACCTCAATTACATACAAGCATAAAAATAATAAATAAACACTGACAAATGCAAATACCACATGCCAGATAGCAATCCTGTTTAGAGTCAACCCCAGCTTCCAGTCTTTGGATACTTTCTTTCCATGCAAATGAAACAAGGAAGTCTTTGAAGTTTACCTTAAACTTATGAAAGATGAGGCCAATTGGATTCCCACTGGGAGTTCCAACCAGTTGGGGGCAGCCACTGAGAATGCCTACCTCTGAAGCGAATCACAGAGGGTAAAATCTGGAGAAAACTGACCCTATTTGACCTAACTGAATGGACAAATTAATACAGGAGAAGCCAATTTCTCAGATAATTGGGTCCACATCCATACAAGATCTTAAAATGCCAACATACACCTTGACTTGCACCCAAAGACCAACTGGTAACCAATGAAGCTCCTGAAGTATCAAGGACACTTCAGGATATTGAGATACTCCACTCAATACCCAGGCTTCCAGGTTCTGCAACCATTATGGCTTCCAGATTTTTGTCAAAGGAAATCCCATGTAAAGGACATTACAGGAATCAAAACAGGTGTGACTATGGCATTAATGACTATGAACATTCTGATCCAGATAGGTTACAATTGGTGCAAAAGATGTACCGGTAGCTGCATAAAAGCCCTCCTATCCACAATTGCCAGCTATTCCTTGAGCAGGAACTTGAATTTAGTAGAATTCCTAAATTGCTGATCACCTCTGCGCAAGAAAATATAAACTCATTTAGAATCAAAGACTGAATTTCCCTGGAATAAACCCAAAGTCATTTTGTCTTGGAGAAATTCAGTTGAAGATTCTTCCTACCCATCCAAATCTTGACTTCCTCTAGGCACTGGATCAACACTTGTACTATTATCATCTGTTTATCTTTTCTAAGGACAAGATATATAACTATGTATCCCGCCCATATTATGATACTAAACCATCTCTCAGAAATTTCATTTAGATATTGCAGACGAGCAAAAAGAGGAGAGTTCCTTGGGTTATTCTATAAAAAGAAATCTCCACAAATTATTCAAGATGGAAGAAAAGCACTGCAAAACAGAACTCTCTTTTCAAACCCTTGAACCAAAAGGGTGACATAGTCAATGGAATCAAAAGGTTAAGGAAGACCACAGGGGTTGCACTGACCTAATCATGATCTCTCACCATCATGACTGATGTAGATTCTGTAATGTTACTCAGCCTGAGTGCCAAGGATATGAATTAACTGCTTCCTCTAGGATCCTGTACATCTTGTGGGGTGAACAGAACTGAATATGACTGTCTCAAAATCACTCACTTAATCACCTCTGGTGAAAGTCTGATGCTAGAGCAGGGTTCCCCAATCTTGGCAACGTTAAACCTTGCTGGCTGGGGAATTCTGGGAGTTGAAGTCCGCCAGGCTTAAAGTTGCCTAGGTTGGAGACCCCCCGTGCTAGAGTATGCTAGCATTCTACTTGATTTCCATATGAAAAAGGTATAATCTTTTATATTAGGTCTTTGTTATACATGCATCTACATTTGCCTTCAGAACCAAATCAAGGTTCTGCATCTTATACACAATTCTGAGTTAAATTACAAAGGAAGAATTTAAAATAGGTAAAAAGAAAAGAAATGGAAGAAAATGTAAATAATTTACAATTAGCCATTTTACCTAGAGGCTTATAGAACCCTCTAGTGTTCACACAGTATATAAATTAAACCTATCCAAGCTGACTTGCAATTTAATGATCAGCAGAAGTTATGATATAACTATGGTATATGTGGAATACTAAAAATCCATGTAAAACTAAATAAAATTGGTTTGGAGAAGAGATATACAGATAAAAATGTGTTATGAATTGATATATCAGTATTTCCTATGATTTTTTCCAGCTTTGCTTTGAGTTTGTTGCTTTAAGTGGAAAATTAAAAATGGAAAAGTTTCCCAAATATTTGTTTTAAGTAATAATTTATATGATGGCCCATGTTTTATATTTGCCAATATTTTTTCATGCTGATGTGCACATTTAAATTAAGCATAATATGCATGAAATCTCACTCATATTTCTTTTGCAGATCAGAATATTTCTTGATACGGTCAATTTAAAGTAACCCAATGCAAAATACTGTTCTTTAATTCTTTAAAACATTTACACTTACATAAAGAAAAAACTTGGGAGTATATATTCATCTAGGGATTTGTATACTGTACTTAACGACTACAGTGTAACACATTTCTGAGCGAGAAAGTAAAGTAGATAAGAAAGTCCTCAAAGAGTCACACATTTCCTTTATTAAAGAGTTTGAGGTTTAGAGTTTATCGGCAATAAATTATCCTAGAATCCTTAATAACTATAATGCAGACACACAGATACAGAAAATTGGCATTACCTAATTTAGATGTAGTTATTTCCAAGCAATGATGCACGCATTTTTGGAGTTTTGAATGTCAAAATTAACAGGGCAAGCTATTATATACAAAAAATATGGGCAGCAGATCCCACATTCACTTGGACTGATAATGTTAGTTAGTTAGTTGGATAATGAAAAGCAATAACCATGCCCAGAAAGCAACGAGAACTCCACAATTCAACCAGGAGCTAGATACATTCTCTTCTATTGGAAGTACATATTTTTATTGCCACCATTATCTTAATAGCCTATTTAATTAGGACATTATGCAGGCAAAGTATGTTCCCCATCACTGAACACTGAGCGGTTTCCAGGTAATAGAAGATTTCCATTTGATTGTGGCAGGTAAGAAAAGGTAGAGTGGGAAGAAGAGTATGTGGCTGATTAGAAGTTGAACTGCCAGTCAGTATAGCTCTCACATCCTTTCTCCAATGTCTATGTTCTCCCAAATCTAAAGAGGCAGATTCACCATTCCCAACATAAAAGAATCTTAAAATCTTCCTATGAAGACCCAATTAATCTAGAATAGCAGTTCCAAGTAATGCCAATCAAATATGCTTCCTGTGTCATTAAAAATGCTACAGAAATCAGAAAGCAATAAGAAAAACTATTGCTAGTTGTTCATCTTCTTAAAACGTAATCAAAAGAACCATCAAAGTACAACAGAGCTTTGTTTAATCATATATCAATTCAAGGACTAACACATAAAAATGCAAAGCAGGATTACGTTGTACCACAGTCTCATCTTAATGACGCTACAGGATAAGTGAGATGTAGAGTTCTCTTTCAGAATAGGTTGAGATACTCCGTTAAAGTTATTAACACAAAAGTGACCTCTGACATTATAAAAATAAAATGCTCAACGGATTGTGTTCTACTCAAGCATAAAACAGTTGTTCTATTTAAACAAAAGAGGACTGCACAAAGATTAATGTTTTAATTCATAATATGCAGCACAAAATTCCTTTACTAAATAGTACCGTTGCATTTTTGACCCTTCCAGAGTTGTATTTTTTTTAAACTTTCTATCTTTTTTCCTGCAAGTGCAGGGTCTGCTTTTTTTCAGATCAACTGAGGATTGATCCATTAATTGTGACAGGAATGAATGACCAGCTTGTCCCTTTAATCTAGAAGAGAATGGCCCAAAGTCACCCACCCAGCTTTCATGCCTAAGGCAGCACTAGAATTCACAGTCTCCTGGTTTCTACCCTGGTGCCTTAACCACTACGCCAAAGTGGTTCTCAATCCTACTTCTATAAATATCTCATTCCAATATATTTGCATTTTAAATGACATTTTGGGATAATTTATGCCAATAGACACATTTCAGAGTGGAGAAACGAAAGAAACTGATGAGAAATGTAAATACTAGGACTCTGAAGTGCTCCAGATCTGATACAGAAAGAAGTGCTTTGAAATAGGTGAGATTATCAACACAAGAACTTCTTAAAGCAATTGCTATTATTTGCAGGATCTTGCAGTTGTAGTGAGAGTTTCCCTGCAGAAACTATGCAATCCTGGGGAACAAAATTCTGCTTTAATGATAGGTGTATATTCAGATTACAACAGAGGTGGGTTCCTACTGGTTCGGACCAGTTCTATAGAGTAGGTAGTAAGCTGCTGGTGACGTCACAGAACCGGTTCTGGTCCGTGGGCGCCACCATCTTTTTTGTGGATTTTTTTTTGGGGGGGAAAACTTTTTCCGCCGGGTTTTTTTCCCTGTGCATGCGCAGACGCCAAGTTTACGGCACTGCGCATGCGTCACTATCTTGTTTCCAGCTTTTTTTGGGGGGGGGGAGGGATTGTAAAAAAATTTGTACTGTGCATGCACGCGCAAAGCACACGCGCGGCCTGTGGCACGCCCACGCAGCATGAGACATAGAGAACCGGTGGCGAGGTAAGTTAGAACTCACCCCTGGATTATAGCCTATTTAGAAGCACCTCTTCCAAACTAAGAATCTTCACTGCCTTAATGTTATGCCTGAATTAGGTGTCCAAATGCTTTCATTTCCAGGTTCTGAAAAACATTTTCATAAATACAAGCTAGTCTTCCAAATTACTGAATTTGAACACATAAGCCATCTTTAATCTGTCTAGCAAGGAAAGTTAACAAACTTCCAACTTGGAATTTTATGCATGTTTCCGTTTACATAATTATTCAGGCTTGAAAGATTAGTAGAGGCATATTTCACCAAGCTGTGAAGAGAATGAAGAATATAATGAGACCTTTGACCTTTTCAATTAGCACTTGCCAAAGCAAAGGGCAGATCACATGGAAAAACAGTCTGTGGACTGTAGGTTCTTCCATACAGAAGCATTAAAGTGCCATTATTCCATGTAGGAGCTGGCAGAAAAGTACTATGCTAATTTAGAATAATACTCACACTCCACATACGAAGTGGGAGGGGAACAAGAGGATAGGGTGGAGAACGCTTCCTTCACTGCCAGTTACTATTTGCAGAGCCATTGCCCAATGCTGCCCCACCCCTGCTCTTCTCTTGGATTGCTGGTGAAGTGAGAGGAAAGGAATAAGGTCTTCTGCTATCAGTTCTCTGAGGCCAGGAGAGTGATCATTTTGTGGGATCAGAGAACTGAAGGGAAACAAGCCAATTTCCCCCTCTCCTCAGCTCTTCTTTTGCCACTCAAGGCAGGAGAAGACGGGGGGGGGGGAGAGAGAGAGAGAGAGAGAGAGAGAGAGAGAGAGAGAGAGAGAGAGAGAGAGAGATAGCG
>JANHFT010003344.1:62996-73702 GCA_032467955.1 Pseudoxenodon macrops | reverse complement strand
TGAAAAAAGCCAACAAAGACTTAGGGCTGGAAAAAAAGCTGCTTCGGAGGGAGTAGCAATGAAAAAAGCCTGCAAAGATTGCTTTACTCTTCACTCGCGTCATTAGGTCTGAAAAAAAAGCTTTGAAAAAGCTACATTCGGAATATAAGACACCCAAATTATCAGTCTCTTAGGGAGGAAAAAAGTACGTCTTATACTCTGAAAAATACGGTACTTTATTCAATTTAGGCACAGTCTAACCCTAGGCAGCATACAATAAACTAACAGAATAAAATAGAATATTTATGGTAAAATTCTAAAAAGAAATAAACAAAAGAACATAATCCCATAACATTGTTGAAATATTTCAAAAACTTGAATTTTTGTGAAAGCTAAATGGTTGAGTAAAATATATTTAAACTTGCTAAAAGCAAGGAACAAGATAAGGGCTCACTCATCTCTTACATAAATAAGCCTAACAGAAAGTACTGGTTTAAATTTACAAGTATAAAAAATAATATAATTTAATTTCAATTTAGTCATTAAATTGTTATTTTATTTTGTTCTGGGAGAAATAGAAAATCAAATTGAACGTCTCAAATCAAAAACCAATATTCCAGATTAGAACCTGAGCAATTTAGATCTCACCTATATTTGCAAACCTCATCTTCACAGTCGCACTCATACGTCTTTTCACCTTTAAAAAGAAGCAAATATGGGTAACATTACTGGTCTATTCAAATTGAACCCATACGAAGTTCACCACATCACAGATTTATGAGATGAGCCAATTGAAACATCAAGGCCAATTTATATAAAGGTACTTCACAGACTTACTGGGATTGATAGGAACATTTTTGCCGTTAGCCATCTGCTCATACATTGTTAATTAAATCATTATGTCTTTCATGATCACTTAAAGTTAATATATGTCAGAATTTATTCTAGTGATATTAATCATTGTCAGATCTTCTAAAGCAGGGCTGTCAAACTCCCGGCCCATGTCACACGCTAGCCACGCCCACGTCTGGTTTAGTGAAGGGGGAAAAAAGTCCCGATACATCACGTGATGCTGTCGTGATGATGTAAGTTTGACACTCCTGCTCTAAAGCCTTGAGAATAAATTATATAAATTTGTAAGGGACAATATAGAATCATTTGCAGGTAGTGTACAGTCGTTTAGTGGCCATTTGAAGTTACAACAGCACTGGGGGAAAATCACTTGTGATGATTTTTCACATTTACAACCATTGTACCATCTCCATGGTCTTGTGATCAAATTTTGGATGCTTGTTAAATGGCATGTATTTATGATGGTTGCTGTATCCCAGGTTGATGTATATTTGTCAAGAAGATCACCTTTTGTGATCTTCTGATTAAAAAAAATGTCTATGGAGAAGCCAGACTCACTTAACAAGTGTTACTAAGTTAACTCAATGATTCACTTAATACCCGTGGCAAGAAAGGTGTTAAAATAGGACAAAACTCACTTAACAACTGTCTTCTTAGAAATGTAAATTTGGGCCTCAGTTGTAGTTATAGGTAGAGGCAAAATGTTTTAAACTATGGATTAGTCACTTTGCTAGCTATCTGGGGCTTCAAAACAATATTTAACTTAAAGAATAATAATACATCTTGAAACAGTTGCTTTTTATTGATTGTTTTAAAGCTCTTCCTAACTAGCATTTTGTATCTGTTCAGAATTTATTTATTTGTTTGTTTGTTTGTTTGTTTGTTTGTTTGTTTGTTTGTTTATTTATTTATTTATTTATTTATTTATTTTGTCAAGCATGTATTAGATAATAGGTATAAGTATAAACATGATTATGAATACAAGAAATGGATACGAATAAAGGCAATATTAGGACAGGGACTGTAGGCACGCTGGTGCACTTATGCACATATTATGCTTATGCACAAAAAAATCACTACTGGTCATGATTTTTCACCCTTATACTCTCTCTTTAGAGAATGACAAAATTTAACTTTCTTCCATTACATAGTGTTGGAAGTTAGCACCTACCCCCCTCTAAAAAAAGGCCAGGTCGCGATACTTCACAATACAAGTTCAAAGACAATGCCCAACAGAGGGCATAAAACCAATAGTAACTCAGGTTTTACTCTAAAGATGTCTCCGTTAGACAACAGTGATTCTTTCTCCCATGGCATCTCTTGGTTTAAGGATAAAGTTGGTAAATAGATTATACTGCATTCAGAAGAGGAGGTTAAAAATGGAGGAGGTGGAGGAAATAAATAATGTTACAAGGAAAAAGCAGGATTACTTTCTATTTTACTCTAACTATACTAACCACATCCTTAACCGTTTTTGTCACAGGTGAAGTCAAGGAATGGGAGAATGTGATACAACAAAGCTTCTTAGCTATATAATGGCCTTCAAATAGCCTTCAAAGTTGAACAGCATGCAAGTGAATTCAAAGCTAGTGAAGGTTTATGCGATAAAATTTAGAAGCATCTGGAAATGCTCACTAGAGAGGGAGCCGACCTGATCAGACACCGTAGCTAAGGTGTCTCCCTCCTTAGTCATAAGAAGTCTTACTTTGCGCATCCATCAAGCTCCTGTTATGAAGGGACATAAAACATGTGTTTTCTGTATTACATATGGTTTGACTTTGAATCACATCTGGCTGTAGTGGTGAAAATTTGAAAGTTATATGGAATGTAAACGTTAAACTAAGGCTCTGATTCACACATGGTCATTTTTCATAGCTGGGAAAAATCAGAGCAGTTGGACCATGTGAGTTAGGCTATTTTATAGGTGAGAACAACTAATCTGACAGTGTTCTATTTAAGAATTTATTGAGGAAAATTAAAGGAGAGGCACAGGGTGACAGTGCATTCAGTTAGAGATTAAAACTTCATGGACATTGAAAGAGTATTTTGACCATATTGGTCGTAGAATAACACTAGCTATTAATGTGGCAATGAAAAACTAATGAAAGAGAATAACAAAGGCCTGAATCTGCCTGTAGGCATTCCAACTTATTCAAATGTTCAAGTATCTTTGATTTTCATTTTTGTTTATTAGTTTTGTCAGAAGAATAATTTGGAGTTCCAATGTGAGCCGGGGTTGCACAAGAATAAATAAAAATGAGATCCAGACAGCCGTGAGGAAAGAATAAATATTTAGTCCTAAAAGCAAAAGAGTTTGTTTTTAAGGACAGACTACAGAGTGGAGCGGGATTAAAGATTGTACCTCACACACATCCCTTCTTTTTTTCTCAGCCTCCAGCTTTTACTTTGAGGCTGGTAAACGTAGATAAAGTGAAGAAGCAGAAGGAAATATGTTACATACTGACATATGGAGTTCTATTTGCATACCCGCCGCTGATTAGTTAATCTAGCAGTGGGAAAAATGAACCACTGTCAGTGGCTGGCCAGACTGATGGAGCGCCTTAAAAAGAGACTTGTACATCCACTCTATTTTTCCACGTACAACCTAGTGTGATTCACAGCCCCTTGGAACGCCAATCCCCCTTGCTATCCAAAGTCTCTTCACCTGGTCACAGGTGAAGCTCACAAAAGTTTGGGGTAGTCAGGAAAGGCACAGAGCAGAAAATCAAACAGTAGTGGAAAGAAGGAAAAAACCCACACCTACAATACACTCACTCCCTCCCTGGGCACACAGTTTAAAAGGCATGATTTTTTTTAGTACCCTATTTGGCCATCCAGATATTCATCCTTATTTCATTCCATTTTCAAGACCCCAGAACCAGCAATGAGATGTGAGACTATTTACATAAGCTGGAAGTAAACTGTAATTGTGATTTCTTTCAAGCAGAAGCAAAAGTGTTTTATTTCTACTTTACTATTCCAAAAACAATAGAGAGAGATTCATGCAGGGGTGAAATCCAGCAGGTTCTAACAGGTTCTGGAGAACCGGTAACGGAAATTTTGAGTAGTTCAGAGAACTAGCAAATACCACCTCTGGCTGCCCCAGAGTGGGGTGGGAATGGAGATTTTGCAGTATCCTTCCCCTGCCATGTCCACCACTGGATTCATGCTTTTGTAGATGATATGCATGGGTGGATCACTACAAATGAAATGCCCTGTCCAAACCTTCTATATTGTCCTCCATGTTGCAATTAAAAATGCAGATTATACAAGTTTCTGAATTCTTTCTCTTTCCCCCCCCTAAAGATTTAACCAAAACTTCCATAAAGCTAAGCAGGAAAGAAGCTGAGAAAAAAAAATCTCTGAAGGTGAGTGATTGTTCTCAGCATATTTACAAAGATAAATAAACTATCAATTTATATTCTTTTCTAGACTGTATGTCTTCCTTCAATAGTGTTGGGAATTATACTTTGCTGAAGTTGTTACAAATTTGGGTTTGGAAATCCACAAACAATTGGAGACAGAGTTAAGATTTTAAGATTGAATATTGTAGCTAAATAACAAACAATATTTTTATTCTTATGTGAAGTATGAAGAAAACACTTGGTTTGACCAGTGATCAATGGCTAAATCTGCATATAACAACCCAACATGCTCTTTCCGTCACCTTTTCGAACACTTGTCTGTACTTTAATTCTGCAGCAGGATAAAATATAATGAAAAACTCAATACAATAAAGTAACTTAAAATGTGCTCAAAATGAAACGCACAGATCTACTTCAGTTAGAGCAACTGAAGTCAGTTAGACACTTAGGCAGCAAAAGCCACCGAAACACTTTTCAAAAGCTTTATTTGTATGTTTTGCTTTGTTTTTCTCTCCTCAGAGAATGGGGCAACAAAAAAAACCTTCTCGACCTAAACCGTCTCCCCCTCCGAACTGTGTCGCTACTTGGGCAAGCTGCAAGCCACCGTCTCAACCCTGCTGTGATTATTGTGCCTTCTGCCATTGTCGACTTTTTCAGACCGTCTGCTACTGCCGTATGGGAAATCCAAACTGCTAAGTCAAAGTCGAGAATATTCTCAGTATCTCAGTATATCTTCCAGACTGGTTGCCTTGTATCTATTTTCCAAAGAGGCCAAGAGCCTTGTCTTCTTCCAAGTGTCACATTCCTTGTGGGATCTATCTCAAAGGGTAATGCTATCAGAAACAAGCTAGTCCCTGCCATGGTAATTATGGTAGAGAAGGGGTGAAATGGGAGAAAGGCTGACTAAAAGGAAGGGAAGGTGAGAGAATGAAAGTTACACAATAAAAATACATTACAGGTAGTCCTCAAGTTATGACCACAATTGAGCCCAAAATGTATGTTGCTAAGTGAAACATTTGTTAAATGAATTTTGTCCCATTTTACGACTATTTTTTGCTACAGTTGTTAAGTGAATAAGCGCACTTGTTAAGTTAGTAATATGGTTGTTGAGTTAATCTGGCTTCCCCATTGACTTTGCTTGTCTGAAGGTCACAAAAGCTGATCACGTAACCCCGGGACACTGCAACCGTCATAAATATGAGCCAGTTGCCAAGCATCTGGATTTTGATCATGTGACCATGGGGATGCTGCAATGTTTGTGTGAAAAACGGTCATAAGCCACTTTTTTCAGTGCCGTTGTAACTTTGAACGGTCACTAAACAAACTGTTGTAAGTCAAGGACTACCTGTATATTTTCCTTCTGAATAATTGCATGTATTGCACTTCAGAGATGTAAAAACATGAATGAAAAACAGGGGCTGCAATAAAAGGCGTACTCCAGGATAATAATCATGTAAATTTCTAGCAAAATAAGACATGAAAATAAGTTCACATACAAGATCATCTACCATAACGTCCTACCTGTTAACAACTACTTTAACTTCAACCGCAATAACACTAGGGCTATCAATAGATACCAACTAAACGTAATCCAGTCTAATGTTGATTGCAGAAAATACGACTTCAGCAACAGAGTTGTAAATGTCTGGAACACTCTACCTGATCCTGTTGTTAGTTTCTCTAATCCCCATACATTTTACCCTAAACTCTCTACCATGGATCTTACACATTTCTTAAGAAGTCCCTAAGGGGGCATGCATAAGCGCACCAGTGTGCCTACCGTTCCCGTCCTACTGTCCCCATTTATATGTACTCATTTTATGTGTTTATGGCTATGTTTTGCTTATTTATGTCTATGTATTTGTGTTATTTTTTCATGTATCCATGTCTATGTCTATACTGATACTTGTTTCCATGTACTTGTTGACAAATAAATAAATAAATAAATATTCTAAATACTCAGTTATAAAAGCTGAACCAAAGTTCAAAAAGTTTCCAATTGACTTTTAGCAGACTGTACATTTTAAAAAGTAAGTGCATTATTTATACATTGTTATAATTTTATTTGACAGAATAATTAATACTTGTAAGACTTAAATGATATAGATTTCTAACAAATGAGAGGACAATGCTACTGGGATTGCACTACCCATACACATATGAGTTCACTTTCTTCAATTTAATTCATTAACAGGCAAACTTTGTATGCTACCCTAAAGGAAATATCAACAACACTTGAAGCTAAATAACACTTTTTGAAAATAAGTATGTCTCACACATGTTATGATAATTAATCCTACTACTCTCTCCCCCCCCCAAGTTTCTATAGTTCCTAAATAAAGTATTTGATTAGAATAGAGTAGAATTCTTTATTGGCCAGGTGTGATTGGACACATAAGAAATTTGTCTTTGGTGCATATGCTCTCAGTGTACATTCATCAAGAATCATAAGATACAACAGTTAGTGATAGTCATAGATTACTAAATAAGCAATCAAATCATACTAGGAAACAAATAAAACAATATTAATCGTAGAGATACAACCAACAAGGTTCTAGTTATAAGTGGGAGGAGATTGATAATAGGAAGGATGACAAGAATAATAGTAATACAGTCTTAGTAAATAGTTTGACAATGTTGTGGAAATTAGTTGTTTAGCAGAGTGATAGCATTTGGGGAAAAACTGTCCTTGTGTCTAGTTGTTCTGGTGTGCAATGCCCTATAGCTTCATTTTGAGGGTAGAAATTGAAAATGTCCAGGATGTGAGGGGTCTGTAGATATTTTCACGGCCCTCTTTTTGACTCATGCAGTATGCAGGCTCTCAGTGGAAGGCAGATTGGTAGTAATTGTTTTTTTCTGAAGTTCTAATTATCCTCTGTGTCTGTCTTGTTTGGTTGCAGAGCTAAACCAGACAGTTATGGAGGTGCAGATGACAGACTCAATAATTCCTCTGTGGAACTGAATCAGCAGCTCTTTGGGCAGTTTGAGCTTCCTGAGTTGGTGCAGGAAGAACATTCTTTGTTGTGCTTTTTTTAATGACATTTTTGATGTTAGGTGTCCATTTTAATTAGTGCAGTGGAAGGATATAAACATTTTTTTTTTCAAATTGTTTTCAATTATTTTAACATGAAATTTCATTCATTTAAAAATGAATCTCTGTAGTCATTGTTTATAAAGGAACTGCATATTATTGAAACAAAATAATTTTATTTTTGCAGGATGATTTTTCTCCCAGTTGGAATTTACCTTTATTTGAAATCAACCGTGTAACCAATCAACTACCAGTCAGCAAACCCTCCTTGGTATTTGTCAAATAAAACTGAAAACTATTTTATGTTACTGGAAAAATCTCTTCAGGCACTACAAGGATTATGCTGTGAGTGTCCACAGTACAAGATAAGAACACTAGACATATGTTTAATTTTGAAGAAGAAAGTACAGAAGAAAATATTTTCTGCTGAAGATCTTGAATCTCTTTAGTATCTGTGAAATACAGCAATCAAAATATGCACAATTTTAAATCCAAACGGCTTAGCCTTTTACATGCATGCAGTTAGGGAAGAAAAAATATTTCAAACTATCATTTAGGAAATTGTATACAATATATTAAAAAGATTGTCCGAGCTTATTCCAATGACTTTAATGTATTCAAAGAGATTTGGTAGTTTTGTGATAATCAAGATCTTCAAAAGAGAATAGGAATCTATACATATGGTTAAATACGTTGAAAAGAAAGCGTAACTATGACAAGCACTGATTTCAGTAAATTAAAATTTGAATTATTTACAGAATGTTCATATGATTAATAATTTTCTATCAAATAATAATTTGATGTGAACTTTAGAAGAACCTGAGAAGCTATATCAACATTCTTCAGTTGCATTCCTCTACATTATGGGAAGATATATTTATATTTTTAGAAAATGTATATAGCCATCCATTTAATATACATAACTCTATAACACTCTATAACTCTATAATAGCACTAACCCATAATAGAACTATTTAATAAAACATATATAAGCAAAATGAAAATCCACAATTAAAATAATCAGAGTATAATAATCAAAGAAAAAGGGACGTGGTGTCTCAGTGGCTAAGACGCTGAGCATGTCGATCAGAAAGGTTGGCAATTCAGCGGTTTGAATCCCTACTGCCGTGTAATGGAGTGAGCTCCATTACTTGTCCCAGCTTCTGCCAACCTAGAAGTTCGAAAGCATGTAAAAATGCAAGCAAAAAATTGGGACCACCTTTGGTGGGAAGGTAACAGCGTTCCGTGCGCTTTCGGCATTTAGTCCTGCCAGCCACATGACAACGGAGATGTCTTCAGACAGCGCTGGTTCTTCAGCTTTCAAACAGAGATGAGCACCGCCCCCTAGAGTCAGGAACCCTTCGCACATATGTGCAAGGAAAACATTTACTTTTTAATAATCAAAGAACTGGATAACATGCTCACAACGCAAACTACATGTATAATATTATGGTTCATTTAAGATCCTGACTAAAAACTAGCCTTCTGGGAGACCAAGAAGCGTGGTACCCTTCAGATCTTGGACAATATGGCAATAATCTTCAATAAGACTGAGACCAGTGAGTTCAAATTACAAAGTGATGGAATTAGCCAAAAGTTTAGAAATAATTGACTAAAGTATTATCTAATTTAGTACATTATTGAACCCTGGAAAATAGTGGAAAGTCCTTTGTTAGAGCTTTTAAGTGGAGATAGCATGTCTATCAAAGATGCCATGTATATGGATATCTTGCATTGTAAAGGGGCTGCACTATGTGATGTTTGAGATGTCTGCCTAAGATATGATTTCATATTTAATTTTATCACAGTATCTTTTAGATAGACGCATCAATTCCATTGAATTACTAAAAGAATAGGCTTTTGAATTATGTTGATAAATACGCCAATACTGACAAATTTAAATCATTCCGGATAAATGGAAGAGAAGACCGGTTAATGGTTCATAGTTTAGGCCATAAATCCTTTGAAATTTCACAGGAGGATTAAACACAGATATTTTGCATGACTCAATAAGCAGCTGCATTTTACCAGATACGTTCTTATTGCTGATTCAGTACATATGTTTTGAATGTTTTGATGTGCTGAATGCTTTCCCCCTGCTTTGCATTCAGTCATATAAACAAGTGTTCTGATATAACACATCTTTTCCTTGGGTTGGTTAAAGAGGAGACGAAGAATAAACTCATGCAAATACAAACACACTGCTTCTCCCAAGGATATAAATGAGGTGATAAGAACATTAAACAAAGCAATTGAAGGATTAATAGGGTAAGAGAAGGTGGCAGTTCATAGCAAAGCACATACTTTGCATATAAAAGATTTAGTGTCTGCAACTCTGGTGGCTCTGGGAAAATTCCTTCTTTTTTTTCCAGGTTTCCAAACATGCTGGCAATAAGTGTCAGTGATACTAAGCTAAGTAGAGACGTCTACTATAGTTCTTTATGGCCCCAAACATAATTTCCTCAGTTTCTCCATCTTGTTCGTGCATTGCTATGGTTTATAGAAGGAAATCAACTTTTTATGTGAAAACCATAACTTTTAAATAAAATCCTAAACATTACTGCATGTCAAAGAATATCTGTTTGGGTCAAAAGTAATATTCTACTCTAACCCTTTTCCCAGAACAGAATTGCTTCAACTCTTTGTAAATCCCTTGGTATTTATAATGCCTCTAGTGGGACTTCGTATCTAAGAAAGGAACTTAAGAGGCAATCTTAATTTCATCTTCTTTCTTCTCTTCCTCTCTTTAGATATCTTAGCTTTCTCAATATGATATTTTCCAGATGTGTTTGGACTACAGTTTACTTTTGGGTCTTTTGTATGGAAATTTTAGAAATTGGGGAAAGCACCAGGCTGGGAAAGGCTGACATGTTTTATGATTTTTCTAAAGGAACATCAGATGGCTGGACCTACGTGCTATTTTCTCATTCGTGGGTCAGTTTAAACTGGTGGAAACTTCATTGTTCATAATGTCAAGTACTATTCGTGCTTCAAGAATTAGGCTGTGAATAACGCTGTCCTTAGAGTTTCCATCTGAGACAAGACAAGAAATTTATTTGTGGTTTTCTCTGGTTTTGTTTCTTCTCCTACCAAGTCTTAATATATTACTTTGGAACAGTGAAAAAGAAGTAGTATTTGTTTGTCTTAATGTGTATAGGGAAGAGTTAGGTGAATGAATATAGATCCCTGGATTGGAGGTTATAACAATATTTCAAGTTGTCCAAGTGATAAGACACAGAACAAAGATGTTCTGTGACTGCATTATGAAAGTTGGGCTACCTCTGAATACAGATCTAATGATCTTTGGAAAGAATATTAGCCCATTTCTCCAAATTAGCTCCATAGTTTGATTATGGGCACAGAGGAGAAGTATGGAAAGGATCTAAAATAATTGAATACAACTAGAATAGAATAAAATAGAATAGAATAGAATTCTTTATTGGCCAAGTGTGATTGGACACACAAGGAATTTGTCTTTG
>JANHFT010003344.1:28027-51678 GCA_032467955.1 Pseudoxenodon macrops | reverse complement strand
AAGGAAAAGATCTGATCATCACTTGATTTAATCACCTTTTTTCCCTCCCGGGTTAATAAGAAATGCTGAACAAAAATAAAACAAGGAAATCCAGTTAAGAAACTGATTTAGAATACTCTAAATAATTGTTGCCAGATTTTTTTGTAAGTTTTGTAAGTCTATTTTGCGTGGGCTTTGACTCTTGGAAATAAGCTTCCTCCTCTTCAAGTACAGGTAATCCTCAACTTACCGCCACAACTGTCCCCAACATTTATGTTGCTAAGTGTGACATTCGCTAAGTGAGTTTTGGCTCGTTTGATCACCTTCCTTGCTGCCGTTGCTAAGCAAATCATGGCAATTGTTAAGTCAGTCACACGGTTGTTAAAGGAGTCCGCGTGTGACTTATGACCGCAACCGTCATAAATAAGAGTCGGCTGCCAAGCATCCCAATTTTGATCAGGTGATCGTGGGGAAGGCTGCAAGGGTCATAAATGTAGAAAACCAGAAAACCTAATTCACTTTTGTTTCCGATGCCGCTGCAACTCTGAATGCCATCTTGCCAGCGTCGTTAAGTGAAGCACTGCCGTTGTTAAGTTAGTTCCGTGGTTGTGATGTGAATCTGGCCTCCCCACGGACTTTGCTCGTCAGACGGTCGCCCAAGATGATCACATGACCCTGGGACACTGCAACCGTCGTCAAGACAAGTCAGCTTTTGAATTTTGATCACTTGACCACGGGGAGGCCTCGATGGTCATAAAGTGTGAAAAAAGGTCGTAAGTCACTTTTCCCAGTGACCTTGTCACTTTGAACGGTTACTAAACACACCATTGTAAGTCGAGGACTGCTTGTAGCGTCACCAGCGTCTTTTTAATTCCCCAAGGAAATCCGCACAATTCCCAGCACAATGAGTAATTATCTGCTGCGAAGTCCGCATTGGCAACAAGAATAGCATCCGGCCAGTAAACACTCAGCTCCATTCAGTTGCCCTGACTCCACCCCTATGTAAGGGATTATGGCAGGAGAGTCAAACTCAAGGTCCCCGATCCAGATCCGGCCCGTGGGATGCTTAGATCTGGCTGGTGGCCCCCCTCCCCTGAAAACAGCAAAAGGCCGGCCCGCAATGCTTCTGCCAGTGAAAACGGAGCCAGGGCAGGCTGTGCGTGGCCTCCCCAAGCTCTGTTTTCCCTGACAAAGGGCTGCAGGAGGCCCTCGCGGTTGAAAACAGAGACTCAATGAGTGACATCAAGTGGTCACGCCCACTGGCCACGCCCCCCCCAGGGGCCCAAGGTCAAACACAACCCTGTTGCGGCCCTCAATGAAATTGAGTTTAACACCCCTGGGTTACAGGGTAATTAAAAGACAATTTAGGGACGTGTGGCTAAGACGCTGAGCTTGTCAGAAAGGTCTGCAGTTTGGCGGTTTGAATCCCTATCATCGCGTAATGCAGTGAGCTCCCGTTATTTGTCCCAGGTTCTGCCAACCTAGCAATTTGAAAGGACATAAAAAATGCAAGTAGAAAAATAGGGACCACCTTTGGTGGGACGGTCACAGCGTTCCGGGCACCTTTGGTGTTTAGTCACGGCGGTCACATGACCACGGAGACGTCATCGGACAGCGCTGGCTCTTCGGCTTTGAAACGGAGATGAGCACCGCCCCCTAGAGTCAGGAACAACTAGCACATATGTGCACCTTTACAAGACAATTAAAAAATGTATTTGTAATAAATAAAGTTTATGACATGCACTGAGTTAATGGAAGGGGGACCAAGCGTTGATTTTTGAGTCGTCAGTGTTGTGTTTTTATTGTGGAGAGTGAATATAAGAAATCCAAGAAAATGAAGCAAAGTTTATCCAAAACATCTTATTCCGAAACAGTTTAAGGTGAGAGAGAAAAAAATTAGGATAAACCTAGAGATCCGGGGGTCGAGGTTTTCCATCATCATTTCTCACAGCGCTCCAGTGGCGCAATCGGTTAGCGCGCGGTACTTATACAGCAGTACTAAGCAATGCCGAGGTCGTGAGTTCGAACCTCACCTGGAGCAGCGTTTTTTTTTTTTTTTAAATTATTGCTTGGGGAAACTTTCTAAACTCAGTTAATAATATGACAATACTGCACGTTCAGCTTTGGATTCCTGGCTTTTATTTTTTTTATGTGTCAGTTTAGAAATGTCAAAGCTGTTAAGCAATTCTGGAGTTTTGACATTTCCACTTTTCCTCTGTAAAGAAAATTGGGATTTCTGGAAGTTTCCCCAGTAAGTATTAAGTATTCTCTATTGCTTGCCTTCTGAAATGAAATAATGGAAATATACTTTGTTTTTCTCTTCAGTGTCTCAATTGAGAATCTGCCGTCTTCTAGAAATCGGTGGTATTGCAAAACTTCCCATTTTATCCTCCAACACCCCCCCCCCGTTTATTTTTAGTCAGCGTATTCAAAAATTCAAAAGGGCAAGGCCATGAAGAGAAGAGAATTTGCAAAGCACATTTTGATTCTCCAGCATCATCACTCCTCGGCTGATTATCAGACACCTGCTTGAAAGACTCTTGGAAGTTTCTTTGGAAGAGCAGATGTGCTGGAGGTGCAGAAGACAAGAGGCAGATGTGGGAAAGTATAGATGACAGGTGAGGTGGCTGTTGATCAAATCGCAGTGCAGGAGGACTTGGATTTTGAGCCTGTTGGGCTTTGCCAGCTGCTCAGTATCTGTAATGATCTGGTTTGAAGGGGCCATCTTTGGATAGTCCTAGGTACTTGGCCTGCTTATCACTCAGCTCGGTTAACTTCACACCGAGTTTATCCAGATGAGCAGAAGCTACTGCTTCATCCAGCTGAAAGAAAAACGTGGAAAAGTTATTAATATAGGAGGCAACATCTTGATATGGGCTGAAAATAATGTAGCCGTCTCTATGCTAACGAATAGCTCCAGATGGCCACGTGAAAGATATTAGGGAGCTAAAGTTCAGCAATATGTGAATGCTAGAAATATGTGGAAATCATCATTTCATCAAGCAATGTTTCCACACAGATGGACCACAACATGCTAGAACAGAGTATCTCAATCTTGGCAGCTTTACCATGAGTGGACTCCCAGAATTCCCCACCCAGCCTTCCTGGGAAGTTGGAAGCCACATATCTTAAAGCTACTAAAGGTAAAGGTACTAAAGACTCAGCCTGGGTTCATTTTCTAGCCCTATCTGGGCTAATGATCATAATGAAATGGAACTCACTGTAATTCAGGGCTGTGAAACTCCCAGCTCACAGGTCGGATGCATCACGTGCTAGTCACGCCCACGGCCAGTTTAGCGAAGGGGGAAAAAGTCCCGATATATCACGTGACGCCGCTGTGACAATGCGAGTTTGACATCCCTATTGTAGAGAAACTCTACAGGGATTTGGGATTATTTGCTTTGAGCATGCGCTTGCACACACGTTCTTTCTGCTGCTGCTTGAATTTGCTAAATCCTAAGTAAAACTTCTTGCAAACCACCTCTTGGTGGATATGCATATCTGCCGGGTGTATATGATGTATATACTGGGAGAGAATAGTTCATTATTTAGAAACTCTGCTGATGTCAGTAGACGGTTTTCTGATTTTACCACATAGATGGAACAACCATTTTCTCAATTATCTCTGTGTTCCATGTCTAGGCATCCTTTATAAAATGTCATTCTCTGAACACTCCAGGCCAATAATTTAAATAGTGTTGCTGCTGGAGAATTCCCCCTCTCCGCTCATTTTATTTTTTTGGCCACGCCCACCCCCGGTTTAGCGAAGGGGGAAAAGTCATGATACATCATATGATCACATGACACCCCAAGTTTGACACCCCTTATCTATTCTATTATCACAGCATTGGTCAGGAAAGTTTTAGAATTCGCTTCCATCATTTTCTATCTAAGCAAATCATGGGTTCATCTTACCAATGGAATATCTTTTTTGAATCTGACTGAATTTCAGAGATAATAGACCTAGAGAAACAATCCAACATGTACAATGTTTTTTAATTTATACCCTTTGTTTTGGGGGTGGGAGGGATTGAATCCATTTGATTTTTAAAAAAGTGATTCACTTAAAAAGCTCTGCGTTCTTAAATGGCATCTCACTCTAGAAAAAGAATTCACCTGAAGTTTTCATAATTAAGGAGAAACCTAGTAGAATTAATGACCACTTTTCAGAGTTAAGACTGTTGTAGCATCCCCATAGTCACGTAATTTACATTCAGATGTTTGACAACTGACTCTCATTTATGACAGTTGCAGCGTCCCAGGGTGATGTGATCATCTTTTGCCATATTCTGACAAGCAAAGTCAATGGGGAAGCCAGATTCACTTAACAACTGTAGTGATTCACTTAACAAAAGTGGCAAGAAAAGTCCCAAAATGGGACAAAACTCAATACATTTCTCACTTAGCAACATACAATTTGGGCTCAATTGTTGTCGAAAGTTGAGGACTACCTGTATTCTGAGCACTTGCCAGAAACATATTGCAAATGCCTTTGCTCAGAAAATCAAGGAGAGGTATAAGCCACCTTCCCATTATGACTGGCAAAGGAATAATTAGATACCTGGAACATCCTTGAAAAAAAACCTTGAACAATATCATTCATATGTGAAATATGCTTCAGTGCATGAAATTTCAGAAAAGTTATAAAAATGTATGTACAGTATTTCATGTTCCATGGTTGCAGAGAAGCACATTTTCAAGTGCACAAACTAAATAAATAACCAGGTTGAAAATCCAACAAGATGAGTAACCTTTTCATTTTCCTATGTGAGCCAGATGTTGGGAAGCTCATACAGACCAATTTCTACCATACTACAAATGTATAAATCATGATTTATGCTGTAATTCTCTCATAACAAATCAAAATAAACAGAACTAATAGTGGCTTAACATCATATTGGCCTGATTCAAACAACATGCTAAGACATAATGTGGTCTATTTGGTTTGGCTTACTATTATAGTTTATGTGTTATGGCTTATGGCCCAGCATGTTGTGCTAACTTTGCCAGAGATCTTTAAAGTAGAAATAAAAGACAGTATTTTTATTATTTCCTGAAGAAGTCTAAAATGTTGGAGAAGATGGTATGCAAGAGGACATCTATCAGCAAGATGGATGGACTCAATTATAGTGCTGATGTTCCTTTGGAAGCTCTGAAGCACCAGACTGGGGACAGAATATCCTAGAGATCTATTTATGTGACCACTGATAATTGAGCTTTACGGAATATAAGCAGTTCTGAAAATAAGATTGGCTTATCTTCCCCACATTTTCTTTGGATACCAAAAATTATATATTCCCACTAAAACGTATAATTCCTTTTTTAATTCGCACACTTACCTTCTTTGGCAGAAAATGGACTCCTACAGTATATTTATCAGGATTTGTCCAAAGTTCTATTTGTGCCAACACCTGATTGGTAAAAGAATTGCTCATAACAAAACTGGGATGTCCCATGGCACACCCCAAATTCACCAGCCTGCCCTCTGCCAGAAGTATAATATGATGCCCATTTTTCAGTGTGTAGCGGTCCACCTAAATGAAAGCAAAAAACAAAACCTGTCAGGATATTTTTTTTCTCTCTTTTGGAAAGGAGAAAGGCATTGGTGGACTTCCAGATGATGCACCGTCACAACTATTTTTGTGATGAACTGAAATGACACACTGAATCTTTATAAGCAATTTTGCAAAACAAGGAAAAGGAAATTGATCATTTAGTCTCCTGATAATCTTTTTCACTGCATTTCTTGTAAAAATAATATATTAAAAGCAAGATAAAATATACAGTCCCCTAAGTATATCAAAGCAGCTAAGTTCTTGGACAACTTCTCAGTTCTTGTAGAAGAAAAGCAGGCAGACTGGGGGAGCGGAGTGAAACAAATCATCAACTTAGAATCATTACATTGCCACAAATGGTCCAAGTACAATCTCTCTTGAATTCCATTGACGCTTACTTGTCAGCAATGTAGTATTAAGCTGACTAGATTCTTGTGCATAGGCTTCAGCAATAATTTCTTGAACTGAAACTTAATGTATGATCCTGACCTAAGCCTTTCAGACTTAGGTCTTCCATTGTGTGGGGATCAATTGGAGAGGGAAATTGGGGGGGGGGATTGGGCCTATACACCGGTTATCTTAACTTGTGACTGAGGAGTGTTTTAACCCTAACTGCTATTTATGTTTTTCTGTTTTTTTCAAACTTTTAATTTTTTCACACTGTTAACCACCCAGAATAATGAATTTGAGATGGGAAATAATAAAATAATAATATTTTTGAAAGACATATTCATCTTGAAAAATGGACAGCTGAATTCATCAATCTGAATTTGCACTGACACCATGAATTACACTTTTTGTCAGAAATGCCCACAATTTTATATTCTCTCTGGAACAATTAAAATAAGAAGTGCAAACAAACATGCTTCTTCATTACACCAAGAATTCAGGCACAAGCACACAAGAATCATTGTTATTTGGTAGCTCCAAACCCATCAGAAGGAAGATGGATAGAAGACCTTTCTTAATGATACAAACAAGAAGAACTTCAAGAAGAGGCAAATTGTACAGTGTTGCAGGATGCTTGGCTGGGACAACTGAAAAGTAATCAGATAAAATGTTTCCCGTATTTCCTGTACATTTCTCCCACCCCCCCTCAAATTTAAAGCAGAACAGATTCTGCTGTATCAAATGGAAGCTCTCACCAGCATCCCCATATATGTCATTTTATTTCAGTACTTGAGTTTTTCCATAAGGAAATTTTGGGGAAAGCTAACTATAAAAATATAAAATTTTTGCAAAAAATAAATTAACAAATTTCAGCTACAAGAATTTGGTGGGGGAAAAGGACTCTTAAAGGTGGGGGAGTCATAATTCAGCTGAAACATTTACATAAGAAAACCTTTTTTTTTTTTGGTTAGGAAGCATTACTTTCAGATCCATACATATTTACATATTAGCTAATGTTCATTAACAGAACACTTGGCATTACTATATTTAGTATAAAGGGATGGCTATATATTTCATCAGATCACAACTTTTAGTTTCCTCCTCTACAAGAACTTCTATTTCTTGGCATTAGCCAATGATGTGCCGAAGGCAAGTTTAACTCTGTAATAGAATTTGATTACTATCATGTAATGTATTACTATTATGTCTAATCTATTTAAGATATTCCTTGAAATTCAACTCATTTCTAAGCAATGAACCAACAGGTCAATATGAGAGTAACGGACGTTTAACATAAAACCTCCATATTTGCAGTTCTGTATTTGCTAAAAGATGAAATGCAGAAAAGTAAGATGATAAAAGAAATAGTGTGGAACAAACTATCTATTCTGAACCACAATGCTTGTATTTAAATGGATATTTTAAGCTAAAAATTGCAAAATTATAAGCAGATGGTTTGACAGAATGAAATGAATTAAAATTTGCAATAAATAAATGCTGTGTGAGTTGTGAAGAACAGGGAAATTATTTTCACATGATGCAGCTCTGTAACTGTATACAAGTATTCTGAGGAAAAAATATTTAACCAAATTGAACAGATGACAATATATTGCTCATTTCTGAGTTATAATTTATCCTATTAAATGAGACTTGGAAACAAACTGAGATGGTAATTAAATTAAAAATACAATTGTTTTAAAGTAACTAAATTGTGCATTGTATAGAATTAGTTGAAGTGACAAATGTTCTTACTAAGTGAGCTTAAAGCATGTTAAAATGTTACATTAAAAACAGTTAAATCAGATTTTCATAGCCAAGAGCTGAAAAAAAAGCACCCCACATAAATCAATTGTTTATTCAGGTGAAGATGCAACAGCTATTCACAGGTTTTATAACTTCAGTGAGATAAACCTGTAATTATGTATCTCCTCTGGAATCTGAATCTGATGTTGTAGATAACATCTATATAGTGCGAAAGAATTTATTACCTTGAGGTCTAGGAATGTTATTGATCTAAAAAACACTTTTAAAAATGCATCTGTTTACATTCTTTGTCCAGATCTGTCCTTTTCCAATATACACGAGGGATCTCATAATAAAAAAATTGACTATTTCTATAACAAGAGACCTACAGAGATAAGTCTTCTCAAGAATGCATAATGAACAGTACCACCTTGTATACTAATGTTTGTTTAATTCTGTGTAAGCAACTAACCAACAACTTCCATAATGCATCGCCTACCATACAATTCCCAACTTATAGGAGAGAAACTTGGAATTATCCCATCCATTTTGAAAGCACTACATTGGGAAAGCTGACACACAGCATCATGTATTTCAGAAATGAATGCTACTATCTCATCAGGATAGGATAAAGTTATAGCAAAGTTCCTGTCATAGGACCACTTTTCAAAGCAGTTAATATTCATGTAATCTGCAACATAATGTAAAAACAGAGCTTTTAGAATTAAGATTGTTAATATTGTTGAGAAAGTTATTGTATTGATGTTTTTTAAAGTTCTTCTCAAATTTTCATCAGAGTATCTCACTTTTAGGATATTATTAATAATGCAAAGAAATTATATATCTAAACATTATCAAATTAATGATATGTTGATTATAAAATTACTGTCTGTAGCCTTATAATGAAACACACTATGGTTAAGAACTGGCCAAGTCATTCCTAACTGCTGAGATACAGGAAACAATTACCAGACTTTATCTTGGGCGTCTGCTTAATATCAAATACAGAGGGAGATGTGTTTGATTTCAAGTTTAAAAAGCCTATTTTAAATGTGTTTGCTTCAAAACACCAAAGTGGAAAAAAACTTGCTGAAAGGCTATCTCGGAGAAGAAAGCATCTTGGAATACAGTTCAAAGAACCAATCTGAACGGAATAGCATTTTCCTTAGGAACGCCAAGGTGCTGGTTCTTATCAAAATCGTGCTTTCCTTTAATTGCAAAAAAAATTACAGGACATCTTGCTTGCATAAGATGTTCAGGAATTTTAAGGAAGATCTTTAAAATTTAAAAGATGTGCTTCTATTGAATTATTTATCTTAGAATCTGGACTGTTTCAAAACTGCTAGAGAATGTCTTCATTAAAAAAAAGTAATATTGAAGCATGTGTTTCTGAAAGAAAACAGGCTTCCAGTTACCTATGAATAAATGAAAAACTGTAGCTCCATATGATAAGGAAGGACAAGGTGGAAATGTGGATTTGCTATAGGATACTCAGAAGTATTCACCACAGCAGGAAATACTAACTCTGGCTAGAAAACTTCATTAGAGGAACATGAGACAACATGAAGCAGTGACAGCAACCAACTCCGTTTGTGCCAAATGAGAGTTAGGCAGATTAAACTAGCAAAAGATGCATCCTCAACTTGCTATGATGCATCTAAGTTAGATTTTTATGTTAGATCACTTTGCCAAAAAACCTGAAGTGATTTGATGTTTTGTGATGCTTGGGCATCAGAATTCTCAATCATAGCCTGGTAACCCAGTAGCGTCAAACCCCACGTAAGTGGGCAAGCTCAGGAAAGCAAGAATAAACCAGATTTCAGTACAATTTTTATGCTAATCTTGGATAAATATAGAATCTTAGAAACTGCAAGAGGATCCGATAGAAGAGAATCTATGTAGCTTAGGGTTAAACTGTGGAGCTCCCTGAGCTTGGCTGCTTGCATGTGGAAATGTTATTCCTTGACTAGGTAGCAATTTAACTGCAAAGAGTTTCCTAGGTTTATTTATAATGTGGAGTCTCTTTGAATGCTTTAAAATTCCTCTTTCCAGATTTCTATTCACCAGGATTAAGTCGCCGTTTATGACATAAGCTGTTCTATGGTCCCATTCATTCTTTTCTCAGACTCTCCATAATCTGTTACAGTTATTAACACATATACTTTTCTGTGTACCTTAAAGATAGGAACTGGGATTAGATGTACAAACCTGGGGTTTGATATTTACAATCTCCTTAGCATTTTTATTCAGCCACTTTACGTCGATTTCCACATCAAAGTGCCCAATATTGCACACAATGGAATCATCTTTCATATGTTCAAAATGCCTGAAATGAAACAGAGAGATCTTTTTCAGGGATAGTTACTAGGCAGGCACCCAAGAAACTGGACTTTGAAGACTTCCAGATGTGTGTCAATAAGAGAATCTACCAGTTTGCATGATGGATATCTCCACCATTAGTTAATCATTTGCTGCAAACATCTGTGCGAGTCTCAATTCTAAGCTGCGACGGAGGAAACAAAGCTTATAAACAAAGCCATATTTTAATACACATGTAGTCCTTGTTTAACAACCACAATTATGATGGGCAACTTGGTTTTAAACAGAGCAGTCACTAAGTAAAACTGCAAATGTGCTTATGATCTTACTTCATACACGTGCAAAGGTTGTAATGCAAGGATTGAACACAAGTTTACTTTTTCATCACTGTCATAACTACAAATGGTCGTTAAACAAGGCCTACCTGTATGCAGAACTATTGAAATCTGCTTTAGAAGTCTGACTCTCAGACTTCATCAACTAAAACCTAAAGGTTTGTATTGGGAGTAAATAGCACTGAGAATAAGATAATTAAAACATAAAAGAAAGTATGTCAGCAATTCAACTTCAGCAATATTCTGCATCTCTGTTTAATATCACATGGAGCCACACTGTCCATAACTAAAAAGATAAATACCTCCCCTGCACAATATCTGAACATCCAGTGGTAGTAACAAAGATGTTGCCTTCCTTGCAGGCCTCTTCCATTGTTGTAACTTCATAGCCTGAAAATAGCGAAAAAGAAAAAATGTATGTTGCGTCACAGCCAAAGGCATGCACTTAAGTAGTGTTCAGGCATATCTCTAAAAATATAAAGCATCAATAGAACCAATAAAGATTCAATCTTCCTTATGTAATGTGTGTGTGAATTTATAATTTTAAAATATACTTTGTTATACATCACTACTGGATTATGGTGAACCATCATCAAACAAAGCTTGTAAATACAGCATTAAAAACTCTATGAATCCATATGGCTTTTCCTATTCCTAGAAAAAATTTAAGTGGGAATATATACAGTTATACTACTTTATCTATTTTCAGCCACTATAAAGGTAGTCTTCATTTAGCAACCACAATTAGGACCAGTAATTTAGTCACTGACTGAAGCAGTCCCTAAGTGGGAAATCACTGCAATTGTGCTTTCTGGCTCGAAACTGACAAAAGTAATCAGTTTCACACTTTGGTTTTTATAGACTTAGACTAACTTTATTATCACTTTGAATGTACACTAATCAGCATACATTAAAATGAAATGTCGTTGCACACAGCTCTCAAAGGGTATCCATCTCTCATATACACTACATAAATATGACTAAATAAATATATAAATTAATAAATACAAAATTATGCATATACCCACATATATTATATGGAAAAACAACACAGTTTAATTTGGATGTATACATGTACACGGTGAGAGAAGCAAATCTTGCGAGTTTACCACACGGATTTCGTTTGCCTAACAAACCACCTCCTAACCACCTCCTGCCCTTTGGAATGCTCACCCCAATGCTGGAATGGCAATTAATGTCTGCATTCATTTTGGAGAGAAAGGGATTAGAAGACAGTAATCATATTGAAAGCAATGCGCAGCAGTTGTCAGCAGTCACTTTTGCCTGCTTAGTGTACTCTCTTCTAATACTTTTGTCTCCAATTTCTCCACTCTGTAGGATGGGGTGAGGGAGATTGCCTACAGAAATCACTTGCCAAGACCCTTCCTTTCTGGGGTGGGCATGAGGGAAGAGAGGTTGCAGTTAGCATAAGGGGGAGCACAGGAGTCATCTGGGCTTCAATAGGGGCCTCTACAGGGGCTGGGGAGAGAGAGACATGTGGGTGTTTCCTCTCTCTTGCTTTACTGGCTTGGGCAGAGGTAAAAGATGGGAGGAGATTGGCAAGGGGAAAAGGGAGCTTGCATTGGAAAGGTGCCTATCAGTTCTGGCCTCCGAAGAGACTCAAAGGGACATCTTCCCATCATGTCCTTCATTCCCAGTTGCACATGTTTGGACTCCACCCCAGTGCACCTGAAAAGGGAAGGTGCCTGGAGGCTGGCTTAGGTAGTGCAGGCTTATAACTCCTTTTTTATTTTGGCAGGGTGGAAGTTGCAGAAGAAAGTTAACTGGCCTTGGCAATATAGAGTCCTACTGCCACCAGCAAATTGCTGTAAATATATATATTTCCCATTGTGTGCCTGCTTAGTCTCTTCTAATTTCTTCTCCAATCTCTCCACCATGTAAGGAGGGGGTGGGAGAATAATTGGTCAGCTACAGGACAACGTGTACTGAATATAATGGCAATCATGTGATTAAGGGAGGTTTTTCTGACAGTATACTAGTGTCTTGGATCAGTTTTTCTAGCCAAATACTGGATGCTAGAAAAGCACTGCATTATCATGTCAATGTACAGCTATCAAATTAATACATAAACAAGGTAATGCCATCTTGTAACATATAACCAAATTCCTTCTCACCTTCCATAGCAGCTTGCAGTGCATTGATGGGGTCAATTTCTGTGATGATCACTCTAGCACCAAAGCTTCTCAAGGCTTGAGCACAACCTTTGCCAACATCACCATAGCCTGCTACAACAGCCACTTTTCCCGCAATCATGACATCAGTAGCACGCTTAATTCCATCAATGAGGGATTCTCGGCAGCCATAGAGGTTGTCAAATTTACTCTAGGAAAGAAAACTGAACATTTGAGGAAAACTGAACATTCTTCATAGTTGCATGTAAAAGCAAACAAAAAACAGCTGTTAATTTGTTATTGCATGGAACTAAATTCTGCTGGAAAGAAAACAGAGATTATGAAACATCTCATGGGTGGCTCTTGTTGCTCATGGAGACGTTATTCCAGTATTAAACTATGGTTAACAAAACAAGCCTGTAGCTATGGGAATTGCCGGTTAGGGTCTGGAGCTAATGGTAATTCTCTTCCTCCCACAAAGCACTTCTTCCCACAAGCAATTAGCTACACAATTGCGCTACAATGTAGTTGCCCTTTCTTTAGCTCATTCAGCTGTGAAGTACGGTTTTCAGACTCCAAGATGTTTTCTTGCAGTAAAAGTATCTTCTTTGGGGAGACTGATGGGCTGCTGGTGGAGGGTCTTGCTCCATTTTCTGCCACGTGGCTCATGCTGGCTTCTCTACTGTTCACTGTTATCTTTCAGTCTTGGTGAGAGAGGCCATCGCGAGGGGCTGCACTGGATGCTGTTCAGTGGTGAAATCTAAAAATTTTCCCTACCGGTTCTGTGGGTGTGGTTTGGTGGTCATGTGATTGGGTGAGTCCAAAACCAACGTGCACACTTCACGCACAAACAACACGAAAGCTACACAACTGACAATGGAAAAGCACACAAAATGTGCAACATTTTGCACCCTGCAACAAGCATGAACCTCACAGAGCCACAAAGAGCTCAAAAACCAACTTTTACTTTGCACAAAATTAACACAAAAGCTACACAACTGACTCACACACTATGCAGAAGCAGCTGGGCCATTTTTCACCCTCCAGGGGCTTCAGGGTAGCATCCTGAAGCCTCTGGAGGACGAAAAAGTGCCCTAAGGGCAAACCGGAAGTCTGTCTGGTTTGCCCATTGGGCCGTTTTGCACCCTTTGGAAGCTTCCCTGAAAATTCCTGAAGCCTCCGGAGGGTGAAAAATCAAGGCCAAAAATCAACCGGCCAGCGCGTGCAAGTGCGCTGGAGCTGACAGGGCAACGCCTTCCGTGTGCTCAGAAATGGCTCCGCGTGCCCACCTGTTGCACGTGTGGCATAGGTTCGCCATCACTGTTTTAAGCATTTCAAAATGCAGGAAAGACCCATAACATTTTTTTTTATTTTGATGCCAAGGAGACATCACCTCATTCCCTTCAGCAGGAAGTAGTCATGCACACATAAAGGGCGATATGGCGATTCTTCATATAAAATATGAAGAAACAGTAAGTTGCCTTATTTCTTCAAGGAAAAAGAAGGTAGAACACAAAGAATACTGGTTGTTACCTTAGTGACAGAGTCATTAACATTAATAGCCGGCAACTTCAGGGTTCCATTGGCATGCATTTTGTAAAGATTATGGACGCCAGTGGTCGTCTCCTCAGATACTCCTTTGATTCCTGCAAGGGAAAAATCCAACAGAATTTGCTATACTACCTCTTACAGGAGGAAATCTTGGATTTCATTCTGGCAGGATGACAGTCAAATAGTAATGGACAGACATAACCATCTTTTTCACATAAAAAGGGACATGACTTATTCTTTGAACATCTATTTATTTTCTTTCAGTGTAAACTTTTTAAACATTTGAAGACTTCAGAATAAATATCCAGTGCATGGGCAGAAGAAAACAATATGTATGGTCAAGAAGGGCTTCAAGGTTAACCCAAGAAGAAGGATCTTTCCTTCCCAAACAACAATATACAACATTCTCAGAAATTGTGAAGCTGTTTGGAACATTACCTGAATTTCAAATAGCTGATATAAAATAATCCTATGCTTACTTCAAACTGTTAAGTTAATGATGGGACTCAAATCCTTTTTCATGGAGGGATTCAATCAGGATTTATGGATGCACTGCTCAGGGGTGGGTTATGGATCGTTTTGTTGCTGGTTCTTTCAGTGTCATGCCTTGCACGCGTGCGCAAAGCGTGCGAGCGCAGCAATAAAAAAATAGCTTCTGTGAATGCGCAGATGCAAAATCCAAAATGGCGGCACCCATGGAGACACCGAAGGAACTGGCTTCGTGATGTCATCGCCGAGTTACTAATGGTTCTAAAGAACCAGTTAGAACCAGTAGGAATCTACCTCTGGCACTGTTGGAGCAGCATGACTTTGCACACTGAGACTACACTTAGAAGATATTGTGTCCAAAATCATCTGAAACTTTGATAACTGACTACAGCTGGTCCATGACTTATGACATTTTATCATTTTTCATGCTACAGTTGTTAAGTAAATCACAGCAGTAGTTAAGTCAGTAACACAGTTATTAAGTGAATCTGCCTTCCCCGTTGACTTTGATTGCCAGAAAAATGCCAAAAGGTGATCACATGACCCCAGAACATGCAACCATCATAAATATGAGTTAGTTGCCAAGTGTCTGAATGTTGATCATGGTGAGGACCATAGAGATGCTGCAATCATCCTAAGAGTGAAAAACACTCATACGTCACCTTTTATCAGTGCCGTTGTAACTTTGAACAGTCACTAAATGAACTGTTGTAAGTTGAGGACTACCTGTACAATAAGGCTTTTATCCTCGAAGAAATACATATATTTATAAAATTTAATACAGGGTACAAGAGTTACTTGTTATGGATGGGGAAGAGTAAGAAAGAAAATGTCTTGTTTAACAAGAAAGCTTTCCACCAGTTATGGATGGAACTGCTTTGCAAACATTAATTAGGCAAGCAATAAATATGCCTTCTATTGAGGCATGGTTTCTATTTTCCTTTTGGTTTTTGAAATATAAATACGTCCCTTCACTGTAGCTATTAGCTATTTTATTGTAACTTCATCTGCAGTGGATGTTTTATAGTAACATGAATTGAGAACACAATTCACCTCACTGAAGGAAACACGTAACATTTATTGTTTTACTTTCTTGTTATCTTTTATCTTTCTCCAAGGATAACATTAAAGGTGTCCTGTACATATTAGTGTTGAAATAAAATTAGAAATCAATCTTTATGTCAGTTCATATTCAAGAATGTACCGGAAGAAGTACGTGACTACAGTATCAACATCTGGCTGCCTATAGAACACTGATGTTATATTGCCTTTTCACCTATGCTACAGTAATATCCTTCATTAGTTCAACTAAAGTTCACAAGACTTGATTAAACCTGGGAACAAAATGCAGATGGTTCCAACTCAGTTTTAAACTACATTAGGTTCTTTAAAATATTGATGGAATAAGAAACAAGAAAAGCCAAGCTGGACTGTATGTTTTATAAATTATATTAATGTTGTTTCGTCAACCTAATCACCTTACTTAGCTGATCAAGAACATGCAATTTGATAGGTTCACATGCAACTTGATAGGTTCACATGACTTTGATTTATCCCCATTTCCACACAAGATTGGAACCAAATGTAGATTTAGCTATCAACTTTGTTGAACTTGAAATTTTGAATGTTATTCTCTAATCACAATTGACCTAATACAATTGTTGTATTAAGGATTTTGGAATATTCATAAAGTAATTATCTTTCATTTCAAGTTATCTCTTTTACTTCAAGATAATAAAAGAGATAGTTGGAGAGGAAGTGTATTTTTGAGAAGGTGTGGTCAGCATTAGCTTGTCTCTAGTTTCGCATTCCATAGATATTGGATTCCCTATGGGAGAGTGTACTGTAGTAAGTAAAACTTAAGCCGTACTTTTCATTGAATGAAGTACTATACGAATATAAAATTTAGCTCTTAAACCAATCGAAAAGAGTGTTTCACAGAAGTGAACAATAGCCTTGTATAATGATATACTCTGCTGTCATATAGTAACTGATAACCAATCTCCCTGTTGATATAGTATTTTAATAGACTGCATATTCAAGACAAATTTTGTATGAGAATGCTGATAATTAAATATCTTGATATCACTTCCAACCAAATATTTGGATCGCGGGGAAGCAGTAGGAAAAAAGAATCATAAATACCTCACATTGGATGCAAATTGTAAATTTTTAGAAGAATGAGGCCAAGTACCAAGAACCAAGTATATCCTCATTTGCACCTCTTAGCATTAGAACAATGAAAGGAGAAAAAAAGTTGAACACTAATCACTTCTGAATGTACAAAGGACAATTCTACCCTATATCTCTCCTGAAATGTAGCTGATGAGTAAAAATACACTTTGCAATATATTGTTTGTTAATGTAAAGTAAGAATGACTAGGACAATAGCCTGATAGACGATTAGTAAATGCAAGGCCTCCCTCTAGTGGGCTTTTTACAAAACCTTATTTACATAACTTTATATCTCAATTACCAGTTAGTCTCCCTTTTAGTTTTAGTGCATGATTTTAATGATTCATTGTTGCATCTGCAATTTTATTTTTTTTAATTATGTTTAAAATTATAAACTATTATTACATCTTAAGAAATACTTACAGTAAGCTACCTACTAGTAATTGTACCATCTCCCATGGCCACAAAAGCTTCTATACTTCTACAATTTTGGTTTCTTTCTACATACATATGTATAGCATATAACTATATATAGCACATAGTGGCCATATTAATTGCATTTTCATTTAAGTTTAATTAACTGTAACTTAAATTTCAGTTACTCTTGAACTTGCCTATTTTGTGCAGCCCCTTCCATATCTCTAAAAAGTCAAAAGCACCACTGAGCCTCAACAATTGCTCCCATTTTTGCTTAAATGATTGCAAAATGTCCAAAGGTACATTTTGTAGTAATGTAATTTCTACTTTTCTAGAAAGTAATTATATAATGTAGAATAATGGAATAATGCCTGTGTAATATTGATGGACCTGTTGAACCGGCAGGATTATTGCCTCTAAAAGAACCAATGTTGGAAGATCTTGGTCTGTCTCCTTATCCTTGTCTGCTGTTAAAAATAGAGGACATTAGAGGCTTAACTTACAGGTTTCAGTTTCACTACTGCATTGGAAAATAGCCTTGCTTAAATTTGTAGATTAATGTTGATCTTTGTTTTTCTAATATTTGTGGTTTTTATCTTTAGGAACTTTTTTCTATTTGCCATTTTATTAACTACGGTACAATATATTTAATATATGCAGTTTGCTAATTATGTGGATTGCCACTAGAAACAGTATGGATTTGTACTATGCTAGACTGTAGGTAGTCCTTGACTTTTGACTGGTTGCTTAATGATCAGTTACAATGGACAATCCCAAGTTACTTATAACTTGATTTTGAAGTTATGTTGGCTGTACCCTCCTCTGGTCGCATTTTGGGTATTTGGCAACCAGTTCACCTAAATGGTTATTTGCAGTGTCCCACGGTTAAATGACCAAGAAGCATTTGGCCTGTTCCCAATGTTTACTTCCAGTTACTTGCAAAAACAGCCCACTGGATAAAATGGATTTGTTTAACAATGGTGGTGTAAGTGTTTGTTTAACAACCACTTCAAAAAGGGCCATAAAACCAGGCATAGTCACATAATATAACCTGCTTAATGATCACAATTTTCAACAATAACTCTGACCTGAGTTCTGATCTTGAAAGACAAGTTCTTGACAGGCATAGTTTTATTTAGGGGATAAGGCATTTTGATATTAAGCTATTTCTACATGTCTTCAAAGTTCAATTAAGAGGAATTAATACAGTTCTATATTGTGCCATGCAATACACAGATACCAATCTTGAACTCAAACCTATCATCACATCTAGGAATGCTAAGAAGATGAGTCCTCATGCAAGTCATTTTTCTTCACAAAAGAAAACCCAAACAATCTACCACTAATAATTGATTTGAATTTTCTGAATTGGTGTGTGTGTGTGTTATATTTTACATCCTGAATGTGAAACAGATTGGTAAATTATGTAAAAACCAAAAGCACTGATTATTTTATCTTTCTCACTGGAAGATGACATTATTTTTGTTTAGGTTGGTTTTGATGTGTAAGCAAGCTTTAGTGGCTTAGCTAAAGAAGATAGGTCTGAGCACTTTCTAATCCACTGTATAAGATTTCCACTTGTGGGATTAATTACTTTACTGTTTTATATTAATTGTTTTGAATGCCATTTGTTTATTGGAAAAACAGAATGCAAAGCTTTAAAAAAATGAATAGGGAAGATATGAAGCCAGACTTTCTGGTTGCCAGAAATACTGCATTAACTACTAAATCAGTGCCTTTCGAATAGTAAAACATGATGTGGCAGAACTGCATTGTGCTATCACAGAAGTGCACATCCTTTTGAACAAATTTTTTTTTAAAAACCCATTATTTTGGCAGTCATGAGTTCAAAATGCTCCTCCTCAAATCCCAGTATTCTATTACTGTTTATTTATTCTATTTAAATTCCTAATCTAGTTCTAACTTACCTTGCCGCCGGTTCACTGCCTCCTGCGCTGCGTAGGCGTGCGCATGCACAGTAGGAAAAAAAAGCCAAAAAATTCAACAAAAAAGGCCGAAAACAAAATGGTGACGCATGTGCAATGGCGGAAACTTGGCTTCCGCGCATGCGCAGAAGGGGGGGGATTTCAAAAAAAGTCCCCCCCAAAAAAAATAATCCCAAAAAAAGATGGTGGTGTCCACGGACCAGAACCGCCTCCATAATGTCACCAGCAGCCTACTACCTACTCGGTAGAACCAGTCCGAACCAGTAGGAACCCACCTCTGATACAGACTAAGAAAATATCATAGCAACATAGCAGAGAAGCTACCTGAACATTTTCTGTCTTTCCTTGAATCTTCCACTTTACCATGTAATTTGTGACAACAAAACCTGGGATATTCCTGAACAATTTAAGATTTAGAGGATTGGAAAATGGGGGAAATTTTTTAAGGAGATCTTCAAAAGAAAATGTTTTTCTCAAACTCAAAAGAATAGTATTGATTTTTGGTTTGGCTACTTTCCAAAAAGTTCATTGTATATTTGTTGTGGAACATACTCAGTCTGTAAGCAATAAATATATGACATTTCTTCTTACTAGAGTCACCTAGAATTACTACATTAATACAAAAAAGTTCTATATACTACAAAAGTTCTCATTGTCAGGATTTTTAACAGGTGAAATATTGCATCACAGAGCAACAGTTTTTGAACCAAGGTACCTCAAATGGGTAGCTTACAGAATGTGTCCAAAATCTAGGACCCATAATTCCCAAGGGAATGAAATTTGGGGAAGTTGTAGCTGTTTCAATGCTACTTCTGCAATCACATGGTCTTAATTCTCACCAGAATGTCTATGAAGATTCTCAATCAAACAGGTCATGTTTATCCCAAAGGTTTGCCTTTTCTAAAAGGCAAACTGGACTTTGTTTTTTTCTTTCCCCCTTTAAAAACATTTCACTTCTCTTCCAAGAAGCTTCTTCAGTTCTCTTAGGGTTTCAATATGACAGTTTCCCAGCCAGTCTCACAATCCCTCCCTCCCTCCTCTAACCAGCCGCAGCAATTTACTTGCCTGCTGGGCTGGGCTGGGCAGATTTCTGATGCTCCCTGTCAACTTTCCAGCAGGAAACTCAATGAGGAAGCCAGCAGGAAACTGGAAATTATTCTTGTTCCCACTGCTTTCTGCTCCCTTTCCTTTGTAAATTTCTCAGTATTTGGAGTGCTTTGCTCAGACATTTTTGCAGCCTTAATAACAACATGGCTTCAACTAAAATAATATTAGACAACCCATGCTCTGTTGGGTCATCAGTTCAGAGACATTTCCTTACTTAAGCAGAAAAACAGAATGATCACAGCTGGGTAAAAAAGTGTAATTTAAAACTTACGGAATTTCAGATTCATGAATACTACCATATAAGTCAGATATTTTTTTTAATGGAACAATCTTAACCATTTTACAAAGCCACAAAATGTAAAATGTACATCTCGCTTCTAAAGTATAAATATTTAAGTTTATCAAACTTCTCGGACAAGTTCAGATATTTACCAAGGGAGGGATTTTTATTTCTATTATTTTTTATAATTCTTTGTTATAAAGTAAAAAAAATACAGGATGCGCTACATGGAATAATTTAACCATAATGCCTCAAACTGTACAATGTTTCCCTCATATGAGTGGTAATCACAGCTGAGTATCCTGATGCCTTCCATTGGTTTGTGCACTAAGCAAGAATAAGAAGTCACTTGGGAAACCAATCTTTATATCTAAAGTGGGTATTCTATATTACTAAAGGTTGCAGAGCATTTGGCAACACCAAAGATTAGAGCTGAAAGGACCTAGCATATTCTGGAGGAATGGGAGAAAGTTTAATGCAAATAAATCCTCCTTTACCATATGTTAAGTGAACTGGGACTTACAACATACTTTGTGGGCGTTTCTTGCCTTACAAGTAAAATGTACCGTTTTGAGTGACTATGAGTTTTGCCGACCCACCCAGCCATCTCTTTAAAAATGAAACAATTATCTCCCCAGTGACTGAATGTAAAATATATTAGAAAAGTATTTTGGAAGACCAGACAATTACCTTTCAGGAGCTGAGGATATTTAGTATGAACCAAGCTCGTGAGATCTCCACCATCATCAAGAATCATGTTTAGAGGTTGTCCATCCTTGAAGTAGAGGGTCTGTTCAATACACCATATATATTCTTCATCCGTTTCTCCTTTCCAGGCATACACTAGACCCAAGTAAAACATAAACCATATGGCTTATAATTTCTCCAGCAGGGCTGTTATAACCAATTGAGTGAAGTTTGAGAGTATAATGACAGGAAGACCTAATGCAAAAATTTTCCTTGAGGCAGTAAAAAATATTCTCTGTGTAGAAAACTAATTTTCCCCATATTAAGATTGTGATCAGTGCTCATCAGGTCCTCACAGATTTAGGACACTGACCTAAAAGCCTTTCAGCAGAGAAAGGCAGTAAAAAGTCTAAATGTAAATACTACAAAGGTATTTGTGAAAAGGCAAGAACACATTTAGAGAGTAACTTAGCTTTATTTAACTCAAGGTAAAAATTAATGGCTAGATCAGCCTTCTTCAAACTGGTTACTCTTCAGATGTTAAAAGTTCCAGAATTGTCAGCAAGTCTGGCTAAGGAGCATCCACAGATGCTGGGAAAAATGTATTTGTGAGCAAGTGTGAAGAGACAAATTTCACATTTCCTTGCTCTCAACCCAATTTATACTTAACAGGGTTTAAAATAAATAAATAAAGGACTATCAAAATCCCACAATTTTCAATTCCCTTCCTCCAATCCAATTGCTAATCAATGTATTCATCCTGTCAGTGTATCCTCCAGAGAGGTTAACTATGTTAAGGCTTCTGCAACAAACATAGTTGCCTTCTAAATGTTTTAAGGATGAACTTGGGGTCCCATTGGCTCCATGATTTTGCTTGTAAATGAATTATGAAGAGCCTTTCTCTAGTGTTATCTTTACTTCCAAGAATATATCTGAGCTGTAACCATTTTATAGTAACATAAGCCAAAGCAGTTAAACTATCTGCTTTTTTAATTTAGATTAAAAGTGAACCTGTATTCCTATCTTCTATCTATTCTAGAAACATTTATTTTAGTATCATCACTAACCTTTTAATTGGTGTGAGCTGCTCAGAGCAACTGAGAATTGGGCGACTTACAAATTGTATATTATTATTTTGCAGATTATGGCGCAAGTAAGAATATATTGTTCACTCATTTGTGTTTTGCTCTATTTGTCTTTTTTCTTTAACTTTCTCTAATTCCAAGACATTATTCCCTATGTAGATCATGCAGCCTTATTCCCTATGCATTCCCTATGCAGACTTATTAAGGATATATTACAAAGAGTACTATAGCCTTTGCTATATATCCTTAACAAGCTAAATCCAAGCCAGCAAGTGGAGCTTTAGGTCTATTTATTTTCATGGGAAAGAAGCATAATAATCCTTGTTAGTCAGGATTAAGCCAATAAAATGACGAGAATTTTTTGCTTTTCATCACAGATGCAAAAATAGTTAATGGTGTTAAATTTCAAACAGTGTAATCATCAGATCTATCATCCCATGTTACTGCAAAACTAAGCCACATCCTAAAACAGTGCAGATTTCAGAGGCATCTTTCTGCCTTGAATAAATAAGCACCACTATTCTACATTAAAAGCAAAGCAGCTGTACCAGATTAGAAGCTATCACAATTTATTTTTCAAAAATATTACTCTAAATCTAAAATCTATATCAGGCTCCAGTTTGCAAAGAAATTATATTGTGACAAATGAGAAATCTAAATTTTCAAAGTCCAAGATATTCTTAAATATTGTGAAAACACACTTCACTATACTAAAGATTCACTAGTGTATAAAAAGCCATATCACCTAAGAACTTCTGAGAAAAGGACAATATAAGGTGTGCTGTAGGTGTGCTCTTCGCATTGAGATCACTTAGAAGTGAGAAGACTCATTAAACTGGATCTAATATTTTGAAACAGTAAATGTAACCCTTTTTCAAAATATTGAATCCATTGAGTCCAGTAGTGCAAAATCCTCAAGATCACATATCTGCTCGTTTCAAGATCAAAAGCTTCCTGATTCTGTTACAGTTACCTATATTATTTTCATCCTACGCTTCCGGATTTTTATTTTCATTTAATTTTTTTAATGATAAAAGCAATATTACCCTGATAGCACACATTCAGTCTGAGTAACCACCTTTATAGGAACCCCCAACATTTTTTCCTGTTCTCCCTTACTTTTGTACTGTATACCCACAGTGACAGGACTAAAAAAGCTCATAACTGTTAACAATGCAAAGCATTACCAGGAATTCCAGTTTTGGCAATAGCTGAAGCAGCATGATCTTGTGTGGAAAAAATATTGCAACTGGACCACTGGACCTGAAAAATAATTGAAAATGCCATCAGCATTATATTCAATAACTACCGGATTTTTCGGAATAGAATAGAATAGAATAGAATAGAATAGAATAATTTATTGGCCAAGTGTGATTGGACACATAAGGAATTTGTCTGGTGCATATGCTCTCAGTATACATAAAAAGACAAGATACATTTGTCAAGAATGATAAGGTGCAA